>PVHY01012151.1:0-23691 GCA_004024945.1 Uropsilus gracilis
GGGGCCTGTGTGGTGGGAGGGGCTGGCGCCTGGGAACGCGGCTTGTGACGTTGGCCAGGGGGCGTAGCCTGAAGCCAGGGAAAGACTGCGGAGGGGAGGTGGTGTCTGAAACAGAAAATGGCGCCTGCGAGTGAGCAAAGTTTGTGACGCGGCGAGGTTTTAGCCTCTGTCCGAGGCCTTCTTTCCAGGACGGGAGAAAGTGCAGGTGATTGGCAAGGGAGGGGACTTCGATGTTACATTTGCTTTGTTTTAGTACTGTTTTGCTTTTGTAATCAGGGAAAAAAATAGCTGTCTTAAAAATGTCAATGCGTATCTTGATAAATCCGCTTGTTTTACTTGATTTCTTTGCTAACCAATGCTTGAAATGTGCTGTTCATACTATTTCTGATCGAATTGCATCTCGTTTCACAAATTGTGAAATACGTGAGACTCAAAAAGGTGATACAAAAAAAGTTTGCATAGCCCAGATTGATGGACATTCTATTAAAATAAACGGCCTGTGCTCTTCAAAATTTCAAGGTCGTGAAAGACAAAGGATGAAGAACTGTTCCAGATTGAAAGAACTAATGGGATCTAAGGAGTCATGATAACTAAATGCAACGTGTGATCCTGGACTGGATCCCGGAGCAAAAAATGAAATAAATTATTTAAAAATCAGGTTTTTTTTTTTTTCTCACAAAATTTTTCTCTTTTACTGTAAAAGACATTAATGGGAAAATTGGTGAAATTTGACTAAGGTCTGTAGACTATATTAATACTGCTTATTTCTTGCATTTGATAGTTGTATTGTGTCTATGAAAGAGAAGATCCTTGCTTTTAGGATACATACCGGAATAGTTAGGGCTAAAGAACCATCGTGTAAGCGCCTAACTCTCAAAGGGTTGAAAAAATAGCATACATGAAAAAAACGTATTTAAATAAAGAACAACCGAGTATATGGTAAAATGTTAAAATTGGTGAATCTGTATGAAGGGCATACAGGGGTTCTTTTTACAATTTTTCTGATTATTTCAAAGTAAAATCATTTAAAGATAATGAAATAAAATTTGTGAATTTATCACCCGGGTTAAGATTCAGACCATTACCTTAAGAAATCCTTTTGTGCCCCTCCCAGATGAAAATCCCCCTTCGAGTGCCACAGACAATAATTATCCTGGATTTTTTAATGTCGTTAGAGTTCTACTACTGTGTGCATACCCAAATAGTATTTGTGTATTAAGCCTTTATTTTGTGGAAGATACACGTGAAATCATACTACATGCATACTGTATGCATGCCGCATCCTATCAGATGGTGCTTGGTATCCACATGATGTCACTGATGACGTTAGTCTTGATCCCTGGTTTTAGGTAGTACCAGCCTGGTTCCTCGACTGTAAAGGTACTGTTTTTTTCCTTTCCTTACACAGTAACTTTTTTTTTTTTAAGTAATTTATGTCTATTCGTTCCACAAAATGTCTTAACTGCTTTCAATCTCAATGCAAAGATTCTTAGAGTGACTTGTGAGGCTTTACAATTGGGAGATTGGTTGGGAGGGGGCCTCTGATTTCTTCTCCCATCTCACCTCTCGGTCCCTCTCCATCTGTTCACATTGATTGGACTCTTGCTGTTCCTCAGATTTCTCAAGCTTGCTCCCACTTTAGTGCGACTTGGGGATTTTATAGAGCTCTTTAATAACGTTGCTAATGAAATATGTATTCCTGTTACTGAAAAGGAGAGTCCTCAAATTGGGTATAGGAAACAAAGCAACCTTTTATGTATATATAACATTGTTATATCTGGTCAGCAAGGAAAAAGCTCTGTCCATCTTGAGAAAAAAACAGCAATCATTTTTGTGCATTTTTATAGCCTTCTTAGTAGGGTTCAGATGGGCCTGGGGGCTTTGGTTCCTACCTCATCCAGCCATTACAGCCTCATCTTCACAATACCCTTTAAAATTACTCCACTGGTACAAGTTTCCTTTGAGGGTATTAAAAATGTTTTTGGAACTAGATAGAGGGTGTGGTAGCACAATATTGTGAATGTACTAAATGTTATCGAATTGTTCTCCTTAAAATGGTTGATTTTTATGTTAATGTGAATAAAAAAATCATGTTCTGTCAATAAAATAAATTACCCCACCAATGTTGGTTCAGTATTGAAGCCAGTTTATCTCTGCTGTTGTGAGTAATATCATGAAGTATTTTTGGTTACCTCCATTTTTTTAATACTTATCTATTTAGATGTAAGAGCAAAGCTTCTCAAAGGTTCTTTATTTTGTCATATATATTATAGGGGTTTGCTGCAGTGTCCAGGAAATTTGTGTTTATAAAGCACTTAGAAGTCATGGACTGACCCCAGATTATAGACCTAATATTAACATTAACAGTTGCACCTTCTATCTTTTTGTCAGCTGGCACTTCTGGGTCAGGACAGTTAATTGATCTGGCCAACTGAACTGATTTAATTTCTAGGAAAGCTATTTTGAAAGTAAATTCAAATCTATGATAGTATAGCTACCTTGGCAAATTTCAGTTTTTCTTTTTGAGGATGAATCATCTGCAAACACAGTAAAATCAGGGATAAGGGAAGGCATATATGTGTGTATGTGTGTGTGTGTGTGTGTGTGTGTGTGTAAGTGTAGAAGGTCTATGCAGGGTGTATATAGTTTTCTTAACAGGTAAGCAGGCATGGGTTTCTCTTTGTTCAGGTAAGGGAAGGGGGCTGCTGTTGGAGTGTTGTAGTAATATGTATAGTGATATTTAAAGGGAAAGTAGCCTTTTAGTGGAGGTTTAAAGAATAGCCTAGGAATGTTGAGGGTTTTCTTGTCAATGGAGAAGTCAGCACAGCACCAAATAACCACTAAGTGATGAAGACCCTAGAACTAAATCAACTGAAAATGTCACATTTCATTGACAATTGCTACCATAGCTCTTAGACAAGTTAGATATATGCCTTGGCTACTGGATCTAGTGAAAGACTGAAATAAACTATAAGCCTCCAAAGATTCTCTTGTAATTGAATCCGTACTGCTATTGCTTGTTCAGACTTTTCATGAACCAAAAAGAAAAAAAAGGTTTATGAATCTGGAATCCTGGAAGGGGGAAGGAATCCTTAGGTAGATAGTTGTCATACCAGTCTTTGTTGTTTAAACATGAGTATGCTTTTCAATTTGTGAGAGATATGCAGTTAATAAAATATAATTATATTAGTGTATCTAATTATATATAATTAATACTGGAAGAAAAACTTCCTTTTTGATTTGCCATTTTAAAAAATAAGTTTGAAAAATGAAAGAGCTTTTTAAAAATACTAAATTAAAGTTTGGAGAATTTTAGAGAAGCCTAATTCCTCTTGTCATTTTTTTCTCTTTCTAATTTTGAGAAATTCACACTTTGCTGTTTAAATTGAAGGTATACAACATGATAATTTTATTTATATATATTATGAAATGATTATCACAAAAGGTTCAGCAAACATCCACCTTGTGGCTAAACTAAAAAGGAAAGTAAGAAAACAAGAAGGAAAATGTCTTTTATCTTTTATAGGAGGAAGGAGCAAATCTCTGCGTAATATCCCATATACAGTTTAGGCATAAAAGAAAGTTTTAACTGTTACTATTGTTAAGTTGAAGCTTGAATTTGGGAAAGACAAATTAAGAATAGTTGTTAGAAGAGACAAGATTTAAGTTGAAATAAAAAATATAGTCAGCTTTGTGAGAAGACAGTGATAAAGATTATTAGGAGCTTAACTTTTTAAAAACAAGTTAATCTCTTGAAAAATTAGTAACATGTTTTAAAATGAATAAAGATGCCAAAAAGCACTAAGTTAGCAATTTAGTGACCCCCCAAAAGTAACTTAGTTTGCCATAAATGTCCTTCTTTGGCACAAATGTCCTTCTTTGGTACATTATTCATATAGCAACTTACAGTAAAAGATTATTAATATGCCTTTATATGTATATATTAGACCTATACAAATATATGAACAATATATTTAGAAGATCAAAGTGTTATACTATGTTTACCATGTGAACAAAATCACCTTTTAATAAACGTGGGAAATAATGTATCGTAGCCATATTCCTGTTTCTTTGTAACTGATTTTAACTAGTATAATTGACCACTATGTGCATTATTGTCTTAACCAAAATAATTTTCTCCAGCCACAAGAGAAAGCCAAAGGACAGAAATTAGTAATTTTTTTTTACAAAAGTACATATTTCATATGTTAAATTTGAAGAAGCACAAGTAAATATGTGATTTTAGCAATATCAGTTGTATTTCTGTGTAACCAGCAAAAAGAAATTGGGAAATTAAATTTTAAAAGCTATCATTTACAATAGCATCCAACAAAACTGAATGTCTAGGAGTAAATATGACAATATGGGTGCCTTTTGCTCACAGAGTGATGACCATCAAGACTACCACTGGGGCTGACAGATTGTGAAACCTCCTGATTTCCATGATGTTTAAAAATAATACTTTTGAGTCTTTGAACTGAAACAATATGGCAGTAATTTTTGATGAACATTTGTGTACAACTTTAGTCTTATATGAAACCCTTAGAAATGCAGGTTAGGGCAGGATCTGCAGGTTTTGCTTACTGCTATAATGAGTGTTTTTGTTTTTGTTTTTTTTTTGAGACTAGGTCTCGCTATTTTTGCCTGTGGAACCGCAGGCTCACGTTGCCTGGGATACCATGGACTCAAGCAATCCCCAGCCTCAGCTTCCCAGGTAGCTGGGACTACAGGCGCGCACCACCACGCCAGCTATTTTTTTGGAACTAGGTCTTGCTTCCTTGTCCCGAATGGGACTCGAACCGTGATCCCTGGTTCCCACCGCAGCTTCCTAGGCTGCCGCTTACAGGCATGCACCACCATGCTCTTGGCTAAGAGTGGTTTTAATTAATTTTCCTTAGGAATCTGCTCAATAAAAGTTGAGCATTTCCTCTCTTTGCAGTAAAGCTCCCATTAGCCATAAATTGACTTTGTTGACTAAATTCACCTCCCAGACAGTCGATGGAGTAAATTAAAAACATGAAAAGGGGTGAAGGTGTGTTTGGTGGAGGGTGGCCCGGTGGTGGGGTCTTCTAGGTAAGTGATGAAGGGGTATACACACCAGGCTTGAATTATGTAGTGAAGGAGGGAGTTGTCAGTGTAGCCAGTAAAAAAGAAATACATATAGTAGAAATGTATAATTTGCCTGTTCAGGAGAGTTGTGACTATTCCAAGGTTTTTCCATCTTTCATCTCTCCGTTATGTTAATAGAGGAAAGTTGTTATTTTGAAGACTCACACTTATAGAGTTAATTAAATTGCTGGAAAACTAATCAATGTAATGTTACACGTTTCACAAATTTGTAATTCTTAAAATACTGTTGGGGGGACGGCTTTTTATGTGTCAGTTCCATAGCAGAGCAATGTGTGTGTTATGTGATGGTTATATATCTACACAAGCTTGTGTATATAAGCTCTGGGAGCAGAACAGTAATAACTCACATTCATTTAGCATTTAGTACAGGCTTGAGTGTTTTCTGGACATGAAAATTTCTAGGACATTTTACATATAGGTAGACTTCAACAGTACTAAATACTTATCCCAAAAGTGCATAAAAAGAGAACTGGACAAGCTGTACACTTAAAGTGGTTAAGGTGGAAGAGTTTGTAGCATGTTTTTTCCACAAATAAACGCACAAGCTAGTCACTGAAAGCCCGAAATTTATTATAAAACCAAAATAAAGCCTAAATTGAAAAATGTTGATATGCAGTCTTTAAAGGAAAATCTTAGAATTCCTCTAGCATTTTTCATTTTGTTTTATTTTTATTTTGTTTACATATTTATGTGTATATATATCTACATATATTTAAATTACATCATTACATTCCCCAGGGTTCTCCCTCCTATAACCCGCAAGCCTTTATATCAATCCTCTATCATTTTTAATTCTTTTCAGCTTATTAGCAGATTTTCAGAATTCAGTAATCCATTTCTTAGCTAATTATTTTCATTTCCATTTTCATATATTTTACAAACTGCTTACTTAACGGATGCATTATATAACGTTAGCTGAAAATAACATACTTTGAGCCTAACTTATCTCACAATTGATACAAGTTAATTATTGTTTATTCTGTGATTAAAAACTCATGTTTCCTGCCACCATGGGTGTTGTGGGTTTTTTTTTTTCAAATCAAGTCAAAAACACATTGTTTTTAATCAAATCTTTTTCAGTATCCTAAGGTAGATAATCTATCCAAATCTGACTTTGATTGGATAGATTTTGCTTCTAATATATTTTTACATGATCCTGAAACTTAAAAATGTTGGCTTCTGCTGGAATGAATTTTTTATGGAGATAAATTGATGTATGACATTAGTGCTACTTTTTGGCTAATGACCATGGGTGATGGTACCCCTAACCCCTGGTAACTGAGCAACACCCCTATTACCTGTCTGATCCAGGTTTCTCGTGGAGCAGCACTGGTACAGACAGTGGGAGGCCTATATACAGGGAAGAGAACAAGACTCCGACACCTTCCCTGGCTGCATCAACAATGCTGAGCTCTTTGAAGGTACCAGGCCTCTGCCTCCCCATTTTGGCCTAGCCCTGGAGTTCTTGTCCCCTCTGGCCCTACAAATGGTCTTAAATCCTGTCTCTGTGCTACGTCATAAGTTGCCAGAGTAGACTTAGCACTTTCCTTCCCTGATTCTTCCTCTGCCACTTCTTCCCTGCTCCCCATCCCACAGACCACATAAATTGGCGCCTCAGGAAGGGACTGGTGGAAGGTGAGGATTATGTGCTGCTCCCAGCAGATACTTGGCACTACCTGGTCAACTGTTATGGTCTAGAGCATGGCCAGCCTTCCATTGAACGCAAGGTATAGTGGGGGAATAGACTGGTGGGGGTGGGGTAGGAGGAAGGCCTTGTAGACCCAGGATGAGTCCTGATCAGTGTGTACTACACATACCTGTATCTGTGCTCCTCTCCTCTCATAGACTATTATGCTGGTATCTTGGAATGTCCCCTTATGTATGGGGGAGGGGTCCTTACATATAGTATCTGTGTGCTCTGTGTACTTGTTTGTATACTCTGGCCTCAGAGATCATTATACCTGCATCTGTGTGTGTGTGTATGTGTGTGTGTGTGTGTGTGTGTGTGTGTGTGTGTATAAAAGCTGTGTGGGTACCCCTGTATAAGCACCCTTCTATCCTTTTAGGTTGTGGAACTATTTAGCATCGACAAAGTCGAAGTGCACCCAGTAGAACTGCTGATTGTTCAGCACAGTGATATGGACACACCTCACACTGCTCAATTCAGTCACACAGATTCTGTTGGTGAGTGTGTCAAGGGATGAGTTGGTATTCTCATCCACTGGTCCCAGCTCAGTGACCTAAGAATGCATGGGTTAGGTGCTGGTCAACCAAAAAGGTCTTGATCAAGCTATAGGCCCTTAAGGGGTTCCCCTAGAGAGTCCTGCGGGCACGTGAGCTGCATTCTAGTGACTTAGACATGTGGCAAAGGATATTTGCTGGGAGACTTGAGTCCTGAGTTTGGGCCAGTCATTTGGAGATTGATCAGAGATGTAAAGTATTGATCAAGAATGTGAGAATGTGGGACTGAGTTGGGTCTGATGTCAACATGTGCTGATCAGTCAGGGTCCCGACAGCCTTGAATATGCTCCCTCACCCTCTATAGACCTAGTATTGCACAGAGCTTGCGAGCAGTTTCTGGTGAGCCGCCAGGAAGAGACACAACTGTGGAACAAGAACACCGAGGGCTCCTTTGAGAGGTTGTGCAACACACACGTCACAGTGCTTGAAACTGAGCTCAAGACTGGGCAGGTAAGTGGGGGAGGGCTCTTCTGTTCTGCTCGCTGGCGGCACTCGGGTTGGGGGAAGTGAAGGCTCGGTGCCAAACACCCTACATGAATGTCTTTTTTTCCAACCCAGGTGGTCATCATGGAGACCCAGAACAAGGATGGCAGTTGGTCCAGCGCACAACCACATGCCCCGTAAGCTTTTGGGGTGTCTAGGGTGGGATACCATAATTGACAGAATGACTGAACCCATGAACACATTTCACGTACATACAGGGGGCCCTTGGTTGAGGAGAGTTCCTCATCCACCTACAGGAACAATGCATTGGAGGAGGATGAGGACTTCCAGGGCCAGCCTGGTATCTGTGGCCTCACCAATCTGGGCAACACTTGCTTCATGAACTCAGCCCTACAGGTGGGCCATTTGGGTTGATTCAGTGGGTTTCAGGTGTTGGGAATGGGTGACCCCTGGGGGTACTGCACGGCCAGGGGTCAGGTGAGAAGCTGGAGTCACACTTCTTATTTGATATGCCCACGGTCCTTGCTGAAACTTCAATACCTTCTCCCTACACTTGACCCCTGCTTTCCCTTTTGTCCCTCTTCTGCATCCTTCTCCCTTTCTCTCCTGCCCCTTCTCTTTTACTTTTCCCTGTCTGTCTCCTTTCTTTTTGGTTCCTTTTCTCCACCCCCACTTTGATTACCTTCTCTCCCCTCCTCTCTGCCCCCCTTCTTGCAGTGCCTCAGCAACGTGCCACAGCTCACCGAATACTTTCTCAAAAACCGCTACCTGGAGGAACTCAACTTCTGCAACCCACTGGGCATGAAAGGGGAGATCGCAGAGGCTTATGCAGACCTGGTGAAACAGGCCTGGTCTGGCCACCACCGCTCAATCGTGCCCCATGTGTTCAAGGTGTGATTAGACCCTGGGCTCCCTACTGCTTCCCACTTGTCCTCTTTCTTGTGCTGACAGCCTTGCCCATCTTCTCAGACCAAGGTCGGCCACTTTGCGTCTCAGTTTTTGGGCTACCAGCAGCATGACTCCCAGGAACTGCTGTCATTCCTCCTGGATGGGCTGCATGAGGACCTTAATCGTGTCAAGAAGAAGGAATATGTGGAGCTTTGTGATGCTGCTGGGCGACCAGATCAGGTAGGTGCTCCAGAAGCCCCATCTGGAGCCCCGCTCATGCCACTAGATCCCTCTACTTCAGGGATTCTCTGACCTAACCCTCTCCCTACTGAACTTCAGTTCCAGCTGTGGCTCAAACACCCCATCAGCCCCCATGCCCAACCTAGAGTTTAATGTCAACATAGTCTGCCCAAAGCAGGAGCCTGACAGTGAATTCTCCAGACAGCTCCAGAGGGAACTCTCTCTGCACTTCACTAGCAGCTGTCGCCTTATTTTCACCGAAACCCTGTGCATCTGTCCCAAACCTTGGTTGCCCCCTGCCCTGGGCTAACCCAACCACCCACCGTGACACTGTCAACAGGAGGTCGCTCAGGAGGCCTGGCAGAACCACAAGCGCCGGAACGATTCTGTGATCGTGGATACTTTCCATGGCCTCTTCAAGTCCACATTGGTGTGCCCCGATTGTGGCAACGTGTCTGTGACCTTCGACCCCTTCTGCTACCTCAGTGTCCCACTGCCTGTCAGCCACAAGCGGGTCATGGAGGTCTTCTTTGTCTCCATGGATCCCCGCCGCAAGCCAGAGCAGGTCTGGTGGGGATGGGGATGTGGGCACACCAGGCGGGCTGTGTTGTCAGAACTTGGTTATGTGGCCATGCTTCCAGGTCTTCTGGAACTCACCATGCCCTCTGCTCTTTTGTGGGTACTGTTTTTTCCTCAGCACCGACTCGTGGTCCCCAAGAAAGGCAAGATCTCGGATCTGTGTTTGGCTCTGGCCAAACACACTAATGTTTCTCCAGAAAGGGTGAGACTGCAGATGGAGGGAGGGTGGAATTTGGGGACAGGGAAGCCGAAGAACCTAGGGAGATCTGTCTTGCAGACTGACCATTCTCTTTGCATCCCATTCCCAGATGATGGTGGCCGATGTCTTCAGTCATCGCTTCTATAAGATCTACCAGCTGGAGGAGTCCTTGAGCAGCATCTTGGACCGGGATGATATCTTCATGTGAGTGAGGGGCCCAGGGACGATAGCGGCCTCTTAGAGACCTCCTCCTCTACCTTTTCTCTCCTCCTCAGCCTGCTGCTCGGGGCACCTGGCCTTCAGAGGGCTTTGGCCATGGGCTTGGCAGGGTCGGGGGCTTGGGGCTTTCGGTGGCGTGGGGCAGTAGATCTTCATGTCGGGTACCCTTGGATGTCTTCTTGATCGTGTGGGGCAGGCTTCCGTTTCTTCTTTATTTCAGTCAGTACTCATTGAGCACCTCTGAGTACAAAACACTGATCTGCTCTCCTTAGTCATATCGCAGTCCTTTTTCCAAAAGTGATTTTTGAAATGAGGGGCATTAAGATGCTTTTTTAGCATAATAGAATTCCTGATAAATTGGAAATCTTCGAATAAAGTAGAAAATGCTTCACAAGTAGGCAAGTTCCCTCTAAACCAAGCGGTGTCTTCTGAGAAAGAAAATCCTTTTAAATCTCATTGTCTCTAAGATTGTTGGTAAATCCTTCCATCCTTTCAGTGCTCTAGCAGCACTGAGGTGCTTTGTAAAGCATCACAGAAGCAGAGTGCAAGGCATCAGCTAATGTTCTGTAAAGCCCAAAGCACTGGGTGACCTGGCAGACACTTTTAAAAATACTTTCAGGCTGTGAAGTGTGAGTAGGGTGGGCAACTGGGGCTGCCTCTGTGAGTCCCTCTTGGGGTGTCAGCAGTGATCAGCAGTGACCTGATGTCCACTTGCCACAGATACGAGGTCTCAGGGAGGGCTTCTATCACTGAGAACTCCAGAGAAGATGTTGTGCTCCCCATCTACCTGCGGGAACGCACCCCGGCCCGGGACTACAACAGCTCCTACTATGGCCTTATGCTCTTTGGACACCCACTACTGGTGTCGGTGCCCCGAGACCGACTCTCCTGGGATGCCCTGTACCACATCCTGCTGTACCGCCTCTCGTGAGTTTGTCCTTCTGGGAGATCAGGCTGGTTGGAGGTCCCCTTGCTTTGTTACCATCTCCCTTCCATAGCCAAGAGGCCACTCATGTAGCGTGGCAGAGAGGAACATGTCATTTTTTTCTTTCTCTAAACCTTAATACCCCCCTTTCTTCGGTGTTGGGAATACAGAGGAAAACTAAACAGGCAAAATCTTGTAATTCTTTGTGTCCTCCTCAGAGAAGCTTGTCATGTTTCTCTGCAAAAGTGTTCATTGTGCTTACAGTCCAGACTCCTTACAAGTCTGAGGGAGAGCAGTGCACGCCTTGGCTTCGCCTCCCTTCGTGCTGACTTACCAGTCCTTTCCTGATGAGAGTTCCCAGCTGATTGTGTGTGTGCCTGTGGCTTCTTGTACTTCAGATCCCCACCCCTTAATCATGGCACTCACATGCCTGCGTTGTTGGGCCACCCCTTCCCGAGTTTCTCCATCATCTCCTGAGTCCTTCTGGACTCATCATGACCGAGTGGTTGTGGGATTTGCTGGTAGCTTCCCTGTGTAAATGGAGTAGAATCCTGGGCTCTCCCCTCCCTGCCTGTGTGATCTTCCTGGAGAGTCTTTTCTGTTCTGTCACAGACGCTATGTAACCAGACCCACCTCTGATGATGAGGATGATGGGGATGATAAAGGTGAGGAAGAGGAAGGAGGAAAGCTCGACCAGGATGAGGGTCTATACCAATGGTCCCATGGCCTGAGTGGGGGTCAGTGGGTGGGGGACCTGGGGTAGGGTTGACCCACATGAGTCCATCTGAAGGGGCATTGTAGCTCAGCCACCTGGGGCTCATAGAGACTTGTCCCTGACCACCTTTCCCTGTCCTAGCAGACATAGAGGATAAAGGCAACAACCCCAAGCCTATACATGCGGCTGGGGGCAGCTCCCAGGATCCTGGGCTGGAGCAGGCTGGACCCAGCTCCGGAGTTGCAGGTGGAAGCCGGGCCCCTGTGGACAGTGCCCCCGGACCATCTCATTGGCCCCAGAGGGCACGGCGCAAGCACCTGTTCACCCTGCAGACAGTGAATTCCAATGGGACCAGTGACCGCTCGACCTACAATGAAGATACTTATGGTGTCTCCTTCAGCTGGGAACCGGGGTTGGGGAGTTGGGTGGGGGGTTTCTCTGGCAGCAGGGCCCATGACCACATCCCCTCACCCCCAGCCCAGCCGTACATTGCCATCGACTGGGAGCCAGAGATGAAGAAGCGTTACTATGACGAGGTGGAGGCTGAGGTAAACGCGATCCCAGGGGTAGGGGACACTTAAAAGTTGCGTCCCTTCAACTCCTCACACACTTTTCCCTCCACTTCTTCCAAGTCATGACCACAGAGCTCTGAGGGTCTCAGATTCCTAGCTTCAGAGTCCATGCTCTTAACTGCTTAGCGTTTGTCCTCTAGCCCTACGTGCTCTTCCCCAGTCATCCTCACGCCTGGCTGTCCATCCCCTGCCCTGTCCTAGGGCTATGTGAAGCATGACTGCGTGGGGTATGTACTGAAGAAGGCTCCGGTGCGGCTGCAGGAGTGCATTGAGCTCTTCACCACTGTGGAGACCCTGGAGAAGGAAAACCCCTGGTGAGAGAATGGAGGGGGGGGGTCTCTGGGGCTGTAATTGGGTGGGAGCACCTGCCCAGCTCCCTGTTATCTGTAAACATGCCTCTTTCAGGCAGAGGGGGGATGGGCACAGTGGTTTGGAGCAGAGTGAGTGGAGTGTGCATCTCCTTAAGCCTTAGAGTATAACCCTCCCCTGAAAGTATAAATTAAAATTTAATTTAATTTATTAAATTAAAGTAAAAATTTAAAAATTAAAAAAACAAACAAACTGAAAACATGCCTCCTTCCCCTTTCTCTTCTTCAAACCATTCTTGCCCCTCGGCCACTTAGCACCCCAAGTATATTCCCACCTTAGTGCTTTGGCCTAGGCAGCTCCTCCCTGGAGCGCTCCTCTTCCAGTTACCTCCACTACTTTGTTTTGTTCATTTCTTCCATCAAACGTTCCTTTATCCGGGAGACCTCTTGCTGTCCTGTTCAGAGTCACCCCAGCCATCATTCTCTCTATTCTCTCTCAACCCACTTCCTAGTCCAGCATCATCTTCTGTACAGCTTAGTAACACCACACGAAAGCATGTCTTCCATCTTCTTTTGTGTCATCATTCATCTCATAGTAAACCCCTGGCAGGTGAAGACTCCTAAGTTCACGCTGTGTCTCTGTGATTATCATCGTGTTGGGTGTACAATGGATAGTAGTGTCTCACAGAATAAATGAGGCTCACAGAGAAATAATAAAGCCAGTCTCAGAAATAAGAGCAGCAATCTCTGTGGAGCAAAAGGGGAACCCAGATCCACAGTGCCAGGGGAACCAGTGATAAGCAGTTGGCAACTGCCTCAAGAGTGACTAAAGTAGGAAGAGAAAAAGCCAAGAGGGTACAGGCAGGCTCTGAACTCAGATTCATACCTCACAGACCAGAAACCAAACATACTAGTTTTGTAGCCAGGCATGGTGGTGCGCTCCTGTTGGCCAAGTGCTGGGAGGCAAGAGGCTTGGGATCGCTTGAGTTCGCAGGTTCGAGACTACCCCGGGCAACATAGTGAGACCTGGTCTTGAAAAAGCAGCTGGGCACCGTGGTGGGCGCCTGTAATCCCAGCTACCTGGGAGGCTGAGGCTGGGGATCCCCTGAGTCCCAGGCAACATAGTGAGACCTAGTCTCCAAAAATATAAAAAATAAAAAAGGGACTTGGTAAGTCCTTGAGTGAATGACAGGATTTTAACATGGAAGAGAGCCCGTGGGAGTGACAGGCAGGCTTAAAGGAAGAACAGGCTCTCTGGAGCAGCCAGGACAAGTGAAGGCCACACGGTAGGAAGAGCATGCAGTAGGTGCTTAGGGCTGTGCACTGACTGGGCTCTGTCGGTAGGTACTGCCCCACCTGCAAGCAGCACCAGCTGGCCACCAAGAAGCTGGACCTCTGGATGCTGCCCGAGACACTCATCATTCACCTGAAGCGCTTCTCCTACACCAAGTTCTCCCGCGAGAAGCTGGATACCCTCGTGGAGTTTCCCATCCGGTCAGGGCCATAGAAGGGGTAGGGGGAGGTAGGGGTTGGGGAGCCCTCTTTCCCCTGGCACTGACCCTCTCCCCTCACAGAGACTTGGACTTCTCTGAGTTTGTCATCAAGCCACAGAACGAGGAAGCTCCTGAGCTGTACAAATACGATCTCATCGCAGTTTCCAACCATTATGGGGGCCTGCGTGATGGACACTGTACGTGATGAGAGGCTGTGCTGGGGGGGCATGCCTGGGGTGGTCAGGGCAACCCTGGTGGGTGACTCAGTATGTTGAGGTCGTGAGGTCACAGCGGTGAGGTCGTTGGGGTGGGGCCTATGAGAGACTGCATCTCCACACCTTGGGTGCGAGGGTGGATGAAGACAATCCCCTCCTCTTACAGACACGACATTTGCCTGCAACAAGGACAGTGGCCAGTGGCACTACTTCGATGACAACAGCGTCTCTCCTGTGACTGAGAGTCAGATCGAGGTGTGCCTCCCATCCTTCTCCCCTGTCCCCGCCTCCTGACCCCCTGCTGCGATCCACACTTACTCCTGCCCTCTCCCTACAGTCCAAGGCAGCTTACGTCCTCTTCTATCAACGCCAGGATGTGGCACGTCGCCTGCAGACCCAGCCTGATATATCTGACCCCCCAGTGTCCCCTGCCTGTGGCTCCACACCTAGCTCTGAGTTCATGGATGTAAACTGAGGGGCCCTTGCCCTGTCATGGAAACGGAAACCATCTCTGCTCTCTTCCTTTCTGTATCCCCCTCGTGTCCCCTCCCGTGTTATGTGCCCCTTGCCAGGCATCACAGACTTAGTTGTGGCTGCTGTTCTCCTGTGCTGCCGTGTTGCTTTCTCCCAGGGAAGAAGAGGCTGTGTCTACTTCCGGCCATGTGTTCCCCGCCCATTTGCCCTTTAGAGCATTGATTCTCCCATCTATTCTCTATTTATGGTTGTTCCCCTCCCTCTGTCCTCAACCTGGGGTGTTCTGAGGGGGTGGTGGTGGGGTGCACCTGAACACAGAGTGTATTTTCTTATTGAAACCCTGTACTTCCGCGGTGTATATATAAAGTGCCAGTGTGTTCCCTGGCAGTGTGGCTTTTCCCCCCCACATATACCAGTTTTATGCCTGTTGGCTTGTGTGTGCGCTTGAGTACCAGGAGTGTGACAGGGACTGCTCTGGGTGCCTGTCACGCATGAGCTGTGTGCTGGGCACTGTGTGCTGGGCACTGTTGTAAGTGCTTTGGAAGCACCTTCTGCGCGTCAGACACAATTCTCAGCACCAGCTGTATGCCCCTTATTTTCAAAGCTTTTTACACATACTGGTGCAAACCCTCACAAATGTCTCCGGCAGGAGTTACCTTGTTTAGGATGGGGAAACACACTGAGGATCAAATAGTTGCTCTAGTTCTGTCAGGAGTGGTGAGCACACCTCATCGGTTGCCCTGGAGGGGTATTTGACCTCTCTCAACCCAGGATGGAAACCTTTCTGTGGACATGATGTGGGAAGGGACACACCTGGCATCCATATGGGCAAATGGGTGTCTCTGGACATGGAGATACTGACCAGACCATATCTTGTCCACCTCCTACAGTGTCCCCATCAGACCCAAGGGAGCCCACCTGAGAGGCCAGGTATGCTGTGTCGCCTCTATACTTGACCCTCCCCTATCATGACTCCAGCTCCCTCTGCAAGTCTGGGTCCCCCCAGTCCCCATCCCAGAGAAGAGTTAAGGCAGAGCACCTGCCATTGAACAGATACAGCATGGTGCTGGTGAAGATGCCACCAAGGTGTAAGCCTATACTCAACCCCTCCCAAAGATACCACCTCTCTCCTCAGAAATGGCACCTGTTGCAAAGGTTGATGGGTTCGTGTGGACAGAGGTGTCTGGATGTAATAAGGCCCTCAACCCTTCCCACTAAGGAAGGAAATCCTCAGCAATGGTAGTTGAGGGGCCATTCCCACAGGGGCCTCAGCATTCCCAGCCAGCCTGTTGCTTTTGCACCAGCCATGGTCTGTGGGCTCAGATGGGTACTGTACTTGTGGCATGGAAACGACGTTTGTCTTGCACATCCTTATCAGAGCTCTTGGGTGACCAGGTGTGTTGTCGGAGCACTAGAATATTTAAAAAGGGATCTTTCAGTACTCAGTTAACCATGTTGTCAGGAGATGGACTGTCATCCAGGCGCTGTTGTTCCCTGAACGGAGCATGGGCAGAGAAGATTTAGCATGATTCTGAAGGGTCCTAGGAATTTCAGAATGGCCAGTACTGGCTTCAAGTCACTGGCTGCGAGAAAGCCTGTCGTGGACTCCCCTTGAGTTGTCAATGTCCTAGATGGCATCTCATCTACACTGCAAGCCTGTTGTCTAGAGTAGCCACCTTCACCTGGGGTCTTAGGCCTAGACAACTTGCTGCAGCTTCAGCACCAGTACTCACTGCTTCCCCTTGCACCTGGGTGCTGTGGAGACAGCTTTGCTCCTCAAAGCTCCCGAGCCAACCTCTGCTGGCTTCTGACTTTTCTCCTGCTGCTTCCTTACTTCTCTTGCTCTGGATTAACCTTTGGTTTAAGAAAATTTGGCTAGTTTGATTGTGCAGACCACCGAAACTTCCTCCCTCAGCAATAAGGCTGTTAAGCTTTCTTATTTGTATGTCTCTGGAGTAGCACTTTGAATATCCTTCGAGACCTTGCCTTTGCAGTTCCAGCTTGGCTGTTTGATACAGTTTGATACAATTTGATACTGTTAGTGAAGCCCAGGTCTTCACACATTTGGACTTTGGACTTGTCTTCCTTACTAAGTGTATTTATTTCTAGATTTTGCTTTTAAGTATTAGACATGTGATTCTTCCTTCCACTTGGATATTTGGAGTCTGCTGTAGGTTATTGTTGACCTAATTTCAATATTATGTCTCAAGGAAAGGGGGGGGTGGAGGGAAGGAGAGAGGCAAGGGCATGCGGTGGGGGTTGGGGGAACTGCTTGGCGAAAGTCAGAATATATACACACACCATTTCTCAATCAAGTTCCATGGGTTTGGTTCCTGGCACTCCAGAACAATTGCAACAGTAACATCGGGGATCATTGATAACAGATGACCAAAAATGTAGGATAATGGGAACATTTGAAATAGCACCAGAATTACCAAAATGTGACCCATATGCAAAGCGAGCACGTGCTTTTGAAAAAATGACGTTGATGGACTTGCTGGTGGCAGGGTTGCCACAAGTCTTCAGTTCATTAAAAATAGTATCTACAAAATGCCATAAAATGAAGTGCAATAGAGCAAAGTAAGCCTGTATTTTGATAAAGAGGTCAACTAAAGAACAGAAAAGGTATGGATTTTAAGTCAGCGGAGGGAAATAGGGTGATGGGTAATCAGCCCAGAAGAAGGCAGGAGAGAGGAACATAGAGCCAGGTGCACAGATAGAGAGCTGCACAGACTTTGTAAAGAAGGACGGGTTGGCCACTGGGGTTCAAGAGGGGGAACAGGAAACAAAGTGCTGCTTCAAGATCTTGATTACCATGTTTCATTCTACCCTTACTGGAATAAGGGCCGATAAAACTTCACTACAACTTTGAAGATGACCTTTTCTTGATCTGAGGCTTGCTTAGTTACTGTAACCCTTCACCTGTTTTCCAGAGCTCTGACATAGTCTGACAATTCTGCTTCTTTAGTGTTTCTGTTGGGGAATGAGAGCTTGAGAGCCTGCCATTTTGCCGACATCACTCCCCTTGTCTAAGTATGTTTACAACAGTCCATTTAGGTAGCATGTAGTTGAGCTTTTAAGGCAAGTTAATCTGATATTTCTATCTTACTTGAGGTGTCTTGATCATTTAGTGCATGTGATTATTGATATAGTTAAGTATGAGTCATCTATTTTTCCACTTGCCCTTTCCTGTTCCCTCTTTGTACTTTATTTTGGATTATATATATTATATATATATTTATATATATATATTTTAAACAATTCCTCTTCACCTCTCATCTTATTAGCTAGTTTGATTTTATCTACTGATTGCTTTAGGGTTTACAGTACACATTTTTAATCAAAGTCTCCTTTTAAGTAATAGATACCATTTTGCCCAGAGCACAAGAAGTTTAGCATAGTTGCCTCCTTTTCTTCCTGCTCAGCCTTTGTGTGATCTTGTATATTTTACGTCTCCATGTAAGAACTCTCCCAGATACATTCTTAGCATGTCTCTGTGGCGCAATCGGTTAGTGCGTTTGGCTGTTAACCGAAAGGTTGGTGGGACGAGCCCACCCAGAGCCCACCCAGGGACGTCCCAGCCGCAGGCGCGAAGCAGAGGTTTTCCCGCGGGGAGACCCGCTTTGCGGTGCTTTTCTTCCTGGAGGCTCGGCTGCTAGGGCACCTCTAACACACCAAATACATTCTTACTTTTCTGTAAAAAGTCGGTTACTTTAGAAAGACTTGGAAAGCAAAGGGAATTGTATATATTCGCCCATATAGCTACTCTTCATTTGGGGGGATTCTTTTCCTTTTTTTATTGTTTACTTTTAGTATCATACACAGTCGGTCCTCCCCACATGGTTGTTGGTCCCCTTGGGGATGCCTCCCCACTCTGGTCACTCCCTCTCCTTTCTCTTTATTGTTTGTTGGTCCATTTAGCCCTTTAAGTCTTTTTTCTTTTAAAATTTTTCCCCTCTGGAGCAAGGCTCTTTTCCTGGGTGAGGTTCAGTGTTCCAGGGGTGCAGTAGACCATGCTTCTTATATTTCCAGTCTTAGCTTGCACCGGGCAGCCCATCCAAGCTCGTTTGGAGTCCGATAGTACCAGTTCCTCCATTCTTTTTTTAAAATTTTTTTAATTCATACTTTAGATTTTACAGTAAAGGCAAATGATTATTGGAAAGCCTCTCCCCCACTCACCGTTGACGACTCCCTCTGTTCACTCCGACCCCTCTCCTTGTTGTTTTGTCTATGTTAAGTCCTTTGGTCACTTCGTATTCTATGTCAATGTCCTTTTCTTTGGTGAGGGACTGTGATCCTAGAATATAGCAAGCCTTGTTGGTAGATGTTCAGTCTTATCTCTGTACTGGGTAGCCGTTCATTCTCCTTTGAAATCTATTGGTGTTTTCTCTTGTTGACGGTCTTCAATCCATTCCGTTCAATGTAGAGGATACTCGTTGTGGAGGGCATCTGCCGAAAAACTTTGCAGATCGTTTCCTCTCCTTCATTGTAGCTTTGTGTGGGCCTGCAGCCCCATCTCCGTGACCTTCCTCTCCCATTGATTGGGGAGGGGCACCTTGCTTTCTTGAGCTGTGTATCCGTCCTTAGCTTTTGATCCGTCCACTTATTGTGTGGCCTTAGGTGTGATTCTGTGATAGGTGATGTCCATGATCATTTCCCCAGTCCAATATATCTTGTCTTTATCACAGTTCCTTCCCTCGCGGGCCACTCGTACTTGGGCACAAGATTTTGCCCCGTCCCTCACCAATTCTGTTGGTCCAATGGACTATTACTTCTCTTTCCTTCTAAGGGCTAATAATTGGGGTGAGAGTGAAAGAGGTGGCCGTCCCCCCTCCCCCACAACCCCCCCTGCCCGAAGCGAGGCGGCCGCAGGCAGGCCCGGAGCCCTATCTGGGTTCCGGCTGCCGGCACCTCCGTGCCCTCTGCATCCCAGCGCCCACCTGGGGGGGGCACCCTCCACACAAAGCGGAGGCTTGGCTGAGCGCGCGAAGGCCGGGCTGTGACCGTGGAAGCCCAGTTCTTCTGTTCTTTATGTCACTTCCATACTATCGCTTGTTGAAAAAATTCCCTGGAAGGGAGAGATGTTGATTGAAGGTTGGTCTGGTTGGTCTCCTTGCTCATGGACAGCTGCTTAGGTGTCAGGCCGCTGCCTTGTTTCTGTGGCCCTCCTCGCTCTTCTCAGAGGGGGGTACGCCTCACTTTTGTTGGAGTCCTCTCCAGGCCACAGTTCTGGCTCCTTTGCTTCCCGGAGAATGATGGTGTTAGAGCAATCCCAATTGTCATCTCCATGGTTGGTCTCACAGTCCTGTGTTCCTTAGCCTGCTCCACAGTCTTTCTGGGTCCTACCCAGGAGATACCTGTCTCCAGGGTTCTTGCTCAAATCGCTCTCCTGTATTTCTTCCGTTGGATTATTTACCGAGTTCTTGTTCCTGATGAGGACTGATTGGAGTGGGAGTAGTCCAGAGAGGGGCTTAAATGTCGCGCCACCCCACCCCCCATCGTGCCCTGGCAGGTCTCCCCCTGCCACCCACCCACGTGAGCCAGAAGGCACTGCGTGGAGTGTCCGCCCCCCACTCCCAGCCCCGGCCCATTCAGCTGGGACCTGAGGGGCAAGGGAAGCCTTGCCTTTAGCGGCCACAAGGGCCATAAGGCCCAGGGCTGTGTTCACCTCTGTTGGGCAGGCGGAATCCTTTGGGAGATTATTTTCTGTCTTGCATTTTCAATACTTTCTAGTGCTGCACCTTCAAGTTGGCGATGTCTGGTGTGCTGTTAATTTCATCGTATATTGTTCAACCAGTACATTTCAGCTGTTCAATCTGGGTATTTTCCATGCTCAGCGTCTCTCCTTAGCTTTTTGGATATATGGCATTTTATGCAGTCATAGTAATAACTGCGTTCATGAAATCGGGTCGAAAGAGGCAGAAGCTGCTAACCAACAAACCACTGCTACACTCAAAATGCCGTTTAACGAGGGATTTTACCTACAAGGGAATATTAACAGGGAAAACAAAAAGTCCTTAAAGCCACAAGTGGCCAGTCATCTTACCGCAGTCACCATTCGTAGTCCCAAAGGTCCCAAAGACACATGTCCATGATGGTGCCCCTTTGCGCTTCCAAACCTGGCACTCTGCAAAGTTCCAGTTATTCTCCGTGGGTTTCTCTTTACTTTCCTCTCCAGTGTTCCGAGTTGCTCCGCTTCTCCAAGATACTTCAAACTTTTTCCACAATTGCTGATGGACAAATCAGCTTTCCAAATCCCTGGCTGTCTCCAGGTACCAGCTCACTATGCCACCTCGCTGCGGTCCCACACTCTCCACACCAACCACTCTTCTGCCGGCCACCATGGCTCCTTGCCACCTCCAGCTCACTCATCCAAGGGGCTTCTGCCCAGCCTGGTCACTCCGGCTACCAGCCTGTCATTCTCGTCTCTCCTCTCCCCAAAAGTCTGTCCATTCCTCTAGTCTCAGCTCCTTTCCTTTTTATCTGTCTTTTTCTCCCCTAAAAGCCAAAGGCTCCAATTTCCCTCTACACACCCTCTTGGTGATATACGTTATCTCCCCTCTAGGGTCCACAACCTGGAATTTGCAACAAAGTAAAAGTATCCTTATCCTGTTTAAACCAGAACCCTTTTCTGTTTAAGCCATCTCTACCTCTGTGTTTTTCAGACACAGCTAATGGAATGTCTAAATTTCAATACTGCCCATATTGGGGTCTGGGCTTCATTCATATCCTTCTCTGCTAGTTCTAACATCAGTGTCAGTTTAGATCAATTAATTTATTCTCATTTTGGGTTACATTTCCTTGCAAAGGTATATCTGGTAATCTTTGCTTGGATCCCAGACATTGTGAGTTTTATCTTACTGGTTATTATATTTGTGTTTTCCTACCAATCTGTTCTGAGATGCTTTTTATTTTCTTAGAAACAGTTTGGTCCTGGGGGTGGAGAGAAGGCAAAAAAAAAAAAAGTAGAAAGAAAGAAAGTGTAGTCCTTTTGGATCTTGCTTTGATGACTTGTTATGAAGTTCCCCAGAAATGTTCTATCTTCTAAAGTAATTATTCCCTACCACACATGCAATTACTACCTGCTTCTTGAGTTTTCTATCTAATCACCTGTGAATTGGCAATGTTTCCAGTCTTGGTTGGCTCAGCCACTCTTCTCCATCCTGTACGAATGCCAGGGATTGTTCCTCTTTTTTTTTTAAGGTTATCTGTCTATCTATCTATTGATCAATTGATCAATCGATCGATCGATACATCCATCAATCATCATTGTCTACCCCAGGTTTCTCCCACTACCTTTTCACCAGTGAACTATCATCTTAGGGATTGTTCCTCTTAACTTTTTGGAGTGGCTCTTTCCAAGCCTCAGGCAGTTACCTCACACTCCTACATTTATTGATGCTGATGACTACTCAAGGAGAGCATATTTCCTCTGCATATTTCCAGGGCCCTCTCTGCAGTTCTTTCCTCTGTCATATGCACTCCAGCTAACCTGGTCTCCAGGTGATAAGGGCCTAGGGAGGGAGGGAAGGCACTGGGCTCAGTACAGGAATCTGCACACAGAGCGCAGGCTGCACGTACATACTCTGTGACTAATGACCTATTTACTTTAAACTGAAGCACTTGCTTTGAACTGAGATTCTGGCCCTGATGGTGCCCAAAGGTGTGTGGGACATTGATACCATTGACTGTACCAGGGTCAAGATAACCAAGAAGCTGATAATAGGTTCTGGGGGCTGAACATGCCACATACCAGAAACATTGCCTTGACGGGCTGTTCTGATGGACTGTTTGTGACTGTCTTTGTGTAACTTGTTATAAAAAGGCCAGTTTGAGATGAACGAGCAGAATCGTTTCTTCAGGATGCTTTCCCCACCATTCTCAGGTAGCTGACCAGCTATCTGAATTTAAACGTGCTTCTTAAAGGTTCAATTCCTGTTTCTGCTTATTAGTTTCCTGTAGTGACAGGCAGCAGAACCTGGGTCTACCCTGCCAACATGTGGACTCTCAGCTCTGTCTCCTCAAGTTGAGGGATCTACTGGGCTCTGCCTGGGTTCCCCTCCCTGGAAGAATTTATAATGATCACCTCATTTGTTTCCTGTCTGCCAGAGGTCGCTATCCTTGCTTTCCTGGTCTTTATTGTTTTGAAATTTGTTGTTTCCATGTATTTTGTCTGGTTCTATCATTGTTTCAGACAGGAAGATAAGTCTTGTCTTGTTGTTCCATCTTGACTAGAAGCAGATATGCTTTCCCTCAACTTTGTACATCTAACTTAGCTGTTCCTCTTCTCACTGCCTGAGATGGAAACGTCACTCATTAATCATCCCAACTGTTTGCCTTGATGTATTTGTAATCTTAGATACTAAAAGACAGAAATATGGATGTAAACCCCCCATATATATAGATTTGTTACTTTGAACACTGTTGGGTTCCTTAAATTCTTTAAATCTAAAACAATATTTTTGTATCATACAGTTATTTTTTGTGTGTGATATCACAGCTCCCCTCTTTCAAACGTTTCCTTAACAAGTGGACAAAATGAATGTAAACATGGGATATAAAAATGTATCCTTAAGATATTTTCTTACAGTATCTCTTAAAAAGTGTATACCCTTTCAATATAGTCAGGCAATAGCAGAGAGAACAATCTGGATGTTACAAAGACACATGGAAGGTAGAAAAAAGCAAAGAGAAAGGGCAACAGAAGAGTAGGAAAAAATGAACAGCACATGGAAGAGGTTTACATTTTCCACAGAATGCGCAGCATGGCCACCACCCACTGCGCAGGTTACTGCTTGTGTGAGCTACACTATAAAATGACAAAAACACTATAAAATAAAACTAGGCCGCGCATGGTGGCGCATTCCTGTAGGTGGCAGCCTAGGAAACCATGGCTGGGGCCAGGGATCATGGTTCTAGCCCCGCCAGGGGCACTTAGTGAGACCTAGTCCCAAAAAAATAGCTGGGCGTGGTGGCACGCACCTGTAATCCCAGCTACCTGGGAAGCTGAGGCTGGGGATTGCTTGAGTCTGTGGTACCTTGGGTAACG
>PVHY01012151.1:23791-45584 GCA_004024945.1 Uropsilus gracilis
GGATTACAGGCGCATGCCACCACGCCCAGCTATTTTTTTGGAACTAGGTCTCGCTACGGGCCCCAGGCGGGATTCGAACCGCGATCCCTAGCCCCGGACGCTTCATAGGCTGAGGCTTACAGGCACGAGCCATCGTGCCCAGTCATCGTGCCCAGCCTCGGGAGAGCCCTGTCTTTTTCTGACAAGCACTGGACTCTCGTGTCTTTCCATTTTTCCATTTTAGAACCTAACAATGTCTTGGTTTGAATTTGCTCTAGTGGTAACACCCTCTGAGGAGCTTTCTCTTTCGCTCTCCTTCCCCCTCCTCCATCTCTCCCTCAGCAGATTTGCCTGTGCCTCCGTTGGAAGTGGGGTGGAATGGCGAGAACCTTTCTTTTTTATTTTCTTATATCAGTTGAATCTTTCCTCTTTCCCAAAGGAGACTGTACTGAAAACAGTAGATTGTGTGTCCATTTGCTGACACTGCTACTTCTTCCCATGTGCCTGCTCCCATCTCCAGCGGTCAGCAACACTTCCTTCTATGATATATATGAATAGGGGTCTGAGTTTCAGTGAAAGTGGATATGCACTTTAAAAGAAAATGTTTTTCACTCTACCTTGGGGACAAAACAACTTTGGTATCGTTCGAAACTGCGGGCTGCTTTTATGTCACATAAACAATAACCGGTAGGTAGGTCAGAAATAACCAAGGTTAACACATGGCTTCTCACTTGCCTCTGAGAACACTATGAAATGTGCCTTCACCCTGTGATAGTCTGGAGCTACTGTCAGGAGGTTAGACTTTGCTCTTGCCCAAGGTCACGTAGCAAATGAATGGCATCTTTTAGCCAGGTCTTCTCTCCAAAGCCCCCCCCCCACTACTCTAGACCTTGTACATTTGCTGAAAAACAATGTTATTTGTTCAAAGAGAAAGAAAGTACTTTGAGTCTTCCTAACGAACTTGATCACTGTGGAAGCTTAAAAAACAGAAAGACAATGTAGCCCTATCTTTGGAAGGGGTGAGAACTGTGAAGACTGAGAATTGTTGGTAGGGCCAGCCTTAGAGATCAGTTCATTATTTTAGGTCAGCGCATTCCTTAGCTTTTCCTCTTCGAGGCCTCCCGCAGTGGGTGAAGAACTGTCCATCACAGGCTGGGCTGGGAGGGGTGGCTCAGCTTCATTAGGTTTGCTACTTTCTTAGGGGTTCTGGCAAGAAGCCTGGAAGTAAGCGGTTTAACAAAGCCGGCTTTCTCTAGGGAAGTTTTTCTCCTAAATTTCAGCTATTCATGGCAGCTCTTTGTCTTAACCCGGAATCCAAAAAGAGAAGGTGGTTGTTTTGTTGCCGGAGCGGAGACCGAGCATGATCTGCTGTGACAGCTATGATGTAGTTCATTCATGTCTCCATCCCCACTTGGACATATTCTAAGCGCTCTGATCATGATTGGTTCAGGACTGCTACTCCCTTTTAACCAGACACAGAAATACTGGAAGTGTCAGATTGTGTACAGGTGAAGTAATTTTACCTGTAAGAAAACAAGTTAGACAATTATTTTGTGTTTTTTGGAAAAAGAAAAAAGTTGATAATAGACATCATCCAAAGCGTACATACTCTCTGACAGTAAAGCAGCTCAGAACTGCAACAGAAATTGTTTTGTTAGAGATAGGCCAGGGAAACCCTTAATAGCATTAGAGACATCGAGTAGGCTATAGCATTGGATTTATTGAATTAAATAGATGACAAGGAGCTGTACTAAGTGAATGCATTGTTGTTTACTACATCTGAAGCCCAAAATCTCTTAGCAAAGATGTCTGGGCATGCAAGGAAAGTAAACACTGAATCTACAGACAGTGTAAGGGTTCTCCTGTATTTAAAACAAATTTATTTTCCACTTATATAAATGGATTTATGTTAACTTTTCAATACAAGGCAGAAATGGAATGTACAAAACATAAATGTACCACTTAGTAAAACATGACATCGCAGACATCTGAGTAACTACAAAGCAGGTCAGGAGATTTAGTATTGCCAACAACCCAGTGCCCATACCCAATCACTACCATACTGTCATTTTATTTCACCTCTTTGTGAACTTCATAACACATAATAAAAAGAATCATTAAAGCATATCATCTGGTTTTCTCTTGGCAACATTTGCTTATCAGCTTCTTCCAGTTTTATTGAGATCTAATTGACATATAGCATTGCACTAGTTTTGGGAGCACAACATGATGGGTGTACAACATGATGATTTTATATGTACCTATATTTTTATTATATTGTATATGTATAGTAAAATGATTACCACTCTAAGTTAACATCCATCACATCACATACCAAGATCATTTTGAAGGGAGAATGGTCATAGATATCTTTAATTTTTTTATTTTAATGCTGTAATATTATTTTTCCCATGCTATCCTTCTAACAACCTCTTTATTCCCTCCCTCATGTTTCCTCCAGTCATTCCTTAAAGTAGAACTTATGGAAAATCATTTTTTAAATTGGAATTTTATAAGACAGCCCCTTATGTGATAGTAATTCCCAAGAAATCAGTAGATGTGTCTATTTTTGGAAGTATAATCTTTACTATTAAACTTCTCTGAGAGTGTCACACTGAATGATATTTGCACTTTGAAGACATTATTAGATGATGAAATTTGTCATAAAGGAATGATTCACATTGCAGAACTTGGCAATGCCCTCAAAATAGTGCTTTATGACAGATATCATTCTCCACTGTCAGTGGGAGAAATCAGCATTTTCCACGCCATTTTACTCCAGGGCCAAGAACCCTCAGAGTCTAGTCAGCTTGCTTCTTTCTGATGACCCTCTCTCACTCTGACCCCATTCTCTAGATCTACAAATGAAGGCAGTGGATGGTCCTCTAAACACAGAGCTTTTGCTCTTCTGAATTGTCATGATTCCAAGAGATAACCTAAATACATCATTTAGGCTGTTTGGCCTGTGGGGTGTGTGTGTGTGTGTGTGTGTGTGTGTGTGTGTGTATTCCAGGAAGAATATTCATAGAATGGACACATTCCTGAGTGATAATAAGCAAAACTGGGAACGATATGGCTATCTCCATGGTAATCTCTGTGAACTCTGCGTGTATATTTTACTCATTTTGGTCATTTGTATTTTCAAATATAAATAACTTTATGTTCATGATCATATACTTTTAACCATCAGTTACTTGTGACTGCAGTGACTCGTGACTATTGTTTTCACTTCAGAATCATTTTTTTTTTTTTGAGACTAGGTCTCGCTATTTTTGCCCATGGAACTGCAGGCTCACGTTGCCCGGGGTACCCCGGACTCAAGCGATCCCCAGCCTCAGGTTCCCAGGTAGCTGGGATTACAGGCGCGCGCCACCACACCCAGCTAATTTTTTGGAACTAGGTCTCGCAACGTTGCCCTGAACAGGACTCAAACCGTGATCCCCGGTTCCGGCTGCGGCTTCCTAGACTGCTGCTTACAGGCACGCGCCACCATGCCCGGCCTCATTTCAGAATCTTCTAAGAGCTGTGGAGGAGGTGGGTGGAGGAGATGCAGGAGAGAGATGACTCATTTTAACCTTTTCTGCAATAAACGGATGATTACTTCAGAAAAAGATGATTTTAGTAACTACTTCCCCCTCCCCCAAATTTCACACGGATGGTCAATCCCTTCCTGTATTTACTGTCGTTTAATTACTGACATCAGGCTGGGGCTTCTAGCCAAGTGCTTTTTTGACTTGAGGACCCTTTGCATTTATTGAGTCTGGGGGAATCTTTTCAGCAGAGATGCTCAGTTGTCTAATGCTTACTGGGGACAATTCTGCGGTCCTCATTTGCTAAAGTCTCACCATGAGAATTGAAGAACTACTATGGAACATTTCTGTTAACCTCATTAAACCAGATAGCAGAACAAATTAACCTAGGCAGTTTTATATTCAGAACACAACTTCAAGTTGGTAAGTCGCTTCTCTCCATGGCCTTCCAATAGTTTTCATTGTGGTATTAGAAATGTACCAAGATAGCTGGGCATGGTGGCATGAGCCTGTAATCCCAGCTACTGGGAGACTGAGGCTAGAGATCACTTGAGTCTGCAGTCTGTGGGTTTGAGACTACCCTAGGCAACGTAGTGAGACTTAGTCTCTAAAAAAAAGAAAAGAAAAAGAAAGAAAGTAATGTACCAAGATTCTCTGATGGACTTGCCAGCTCTGTCATCTCTCTCATGAGTTGTGAAAGTACATATTATGAGGAATATTCTGTGCAAGAGTCCCCCAGTGATGGATGTGGGCCCCAGGAGGTGTGATTTAATTTTCCTTCTGCATTGCAAAAGGGTGGCGTTGACAGCTGAGTGACCTCAACTGCTGTGGTAGAAGGTGGTGCTTCCTTAGAGGCTCTAATTAATACAGCAGCTGAACAATGGTGTAGAGAATGCTAATGAGCTGTTCTCCAAAATATTTTGAAAAAAAAATGATGCTTTGGGTTTGAGTGCCCCATTACCAGGTTCTTCTCACTTAGAAATCCTGAGGTTTCCATTTTATTTTATTTAACTGAACCACTTTCAAAGTTGACTCGTAAGTATGGGTTGACTTCTTTAAAGGCTACAAAATCCTAGAATAATCTTTATTTTTTAATTTTCAGTTATTCTCACTACCATCTCTTATGCCCTTTGACCCTTTTCCCCCCTCTTAACGTCACTTCATTTATTAGTGTCCTCTAATTTTTATAAGTATTTTGCCCTGTCAAATTTTCCACTCTGTGAATGTCCAGTATTTGCCTTGTCATCCTGACTTGCTCTACTAAACATATTTCCCTTGAACTCTTTTTCTATAAATGGCAACATTTCATCTTATGACTGAATATCTTCCCATCTCCTTATCTCATGGTCTCGATCCTTGAATAATGTTCCACGGTTTTCATTGTATATATCCTTCCCCTCCTCAGTTCCATTCATTGCTAGTTATTTGATTCTTTTTGATGTGATGTGTAACAGAATTATTATTTTCTTCATTTATTTTTCTTCTCACTTGCTGTTTGTATACATAGTATCATATCATCTGCAAATAGTAATGGTTTTACTTCTTTTCCAACCTGGATTCATTTTATTTCCTGCTGTTTGAGTATTCTACCTGAAACCTCTAATACTAAATTAAACAGAAGGGGTGACAATGGGTATACTTATCTTTTATAATATTAAAGGAAAGCTTTCAGTTTTTCACCATTAAGTATTATATTGAGTGTGGGTTTGTGACATATGATTTTATAAAGTTGAGGTAGGTTCTTTCTACTCCCATCTGGTTTAGAGTTTTTGTATCATAAATTGCTGAATATTATCAAATGCTTTCTCTGCGTCTATTGATATTACTATATGATTTTGTGTTTCCTTTTGTTGATTAATGTGTTATATTAATTTATGTTGGTTTTCAAGTTTAACCCTCTCCCCCTATGTTTCCCAAATACAGGCAAGACAGCCAGTCGTCCTCAATTCTGAAGGGCGGAAGAGCTTTTATTACAGACAGAGAGCTATGGCTGCGAAAGTTCAAAAGCGTTAACATAGCTGAGTCCCCCTCCTTATGGCTTGAGGGGTCCAGCAAGTATCTCTTTCATCTGTTTGCCCACTTTTCCTGTCTCTCCTGAAACTGTTACGTGATCATGGCCAGAACAACCCCTGTGGTTTTTTGAATTTACTTTCTGTTCTTTTTCATTCCCTTTTTGTTTTCCATTCTGCTGTCAAACTCAGCTTCTTACTCGCAGTAATTCTCTTAGTGTGAATCAACAGGAGGTTTTGACTCTCAAGTTATATAACTTGATTTTTCCTCTTGTGTTTACATATTTTTCCTTGTCCTTGTTATTGTACTTTCATCCAGAGAAGTAACATTTTCTTTTGTGTTTTTCAAACTCTCTACTTTGCCTCCAAAGATATTTCACCACAGTTGGTTATTTTAACAGGTAACATGTAGCATGTATCACATATTCTTGCCTTTAGTGATAAAAAACGTACAACAAAAGAATCCTACTTTTTTTTCTTTTTGAGACTAGGTCTTGCTATGTTGCTTGGGGTACTGCAGACTCAAATTGCCTGGGGTACCGTGGACTCAAGTGATCCCCAGCCTCAGCCTCCCAGGTATCTGGGATTACAGGTGCCCACTACGGTGCCCAGCTGCTTTTTCAAGACTAGGTCTAGTTAAATCCTACCTTTTTTATCACCCATAATGTACTAATGCATTCAACAGAGATTGTGAAATGGTCAGGAGACATTTTTTAATACAGAAAATATAACTTTGTTTATTAGCAGAATGATAGAACGTGGGCATCTGCAAAACAAAAGGATTGTGATATACTTGCTCAATTGTGAAAAAAAAAAGCTTAAGTTATATTCAGTTATAGTGCTAAATGGGTTAAAATAAAATGGGTTAAAATAAAAATATCTTTTGAGGTAACAATGGTTTAACTATTGTTTGTGTATTAGAAATATCCAATCTTTCCACTCAGGTGTTTTTAACCCATCAAATATACAACCAACACACCCTAAATTTTTTTCACTCAAATTCCTTAGAAAATTGATAGTGCAAGTATAGTATGAACAATACTGTTTTAGTAGTGGGATATCAAATTCCAATATTCCCCACTTTATCAAAAACATTCTAGTTTCCTTTCTGTCTTTCTTTCTTTCTCTCTCTCTCTCTCTCTCTCTCTCTCTCTCTCTCTCTCTCTCTTTCTTTCTTTCTTTCTTTTGACCAGGTCTGGCTATTTTTGCCCATGGAACTGCAGGTTCACGTTGCCTGCTGTACCATGGATTCAAGCAACCCCTAGTCTCAGCTTCACAGGTAGCTGGGATTACAGGTGCGCGCCACCATGACCAACTATTTTTTTGGAACTAGGTCTCGCTATGTTGCCCCGAGCGGGACTCGAACCGCGATCTCTGGTCCCCACCGTGGCTTCCTAGGCACTTACAGGCACACGCCACCATGCCCGGCCTACAATTCTAGTTTCTATGGAATTCTTCCACAACAAAACAGACCTTTCCTCCAAGCAAGAGTCCAAGTTGTCTGAGTTTGCAATAGTTTTGCTTTCTTTGAGTAAAAAGTAAAAGGTGACTTTAATCACTATTTTGTCTCATAGCAAGAACAAATGACTCAGTTACTCTGTGAGGCGGCAAGATGCCACTGAAGAGAGGAGGCAGAGGTCACCTGCGGTGCTACAGCTCTTACTGGGCTTTGAACAAATATTCTGAAGGTGTTAATTATGCCATGGGTGTTAAAGTAGAGTTGTAACATTTTTATAAATGTTAAGGAAGGTTGGCCTTTGAACATTTAGATTTCATTGAATATATTGTTTCATTTACAGGATTGATTCATTTGAAACTCTATGGAGTAAACACCCCACTTTTGATACTGCAAGGTGATAATTTGCATGGAAAGGCCCCTTCTTTTGCTCACTTATACCGACAAAAAACTTCCTTTTACATTTTTATATTGTATCATATCAAAGGCTTTGGACAGGTCATCTGACAGCTTGCTGTTCCCATTTACAAACCTGTAAGACAGGTATAATAATATGGACCCATTTGATTTAAGCTGTTGTTGGCTTAACCTCCAGATACCCTCTTCACTATAAAATGTGTGTGATGCTCTATCCAAAGAACACAAAAACACTAATTCAAAAGGAAATCTGCAACCAACCCCTTGTTTATTGCGGTACTGTTTGCAATAGGCAGGATGTGGAAGCAACCCAAATGCCCCAAAACAGATGATTGGATCAAAAAGCTATGGTATATTTACACAATGGACTATTAATTCAGCAGTCAAAAAAGACAAACTCATGTCATTTGTTGCAACATGGATGGTGCTAAAAGAAAACATGCTAGCAGAAATAAGTCAGAAAGGAAAAGATAAATGCTGGATGGTCTCAGTTATATGTGGGGATACAGGAAAAATAAAACAAAGGGACAAGAAAGAGTTAAAATTAACAAACTGACAACAGAATTGAAGCTTACAGCAAGGGAGGGAGTGGGAAGAATGAGGGAGGGCCAAATCTGGGGAGGGATGAGCACACGTGACCAGGATGACAGTAAATGGGTGACATGGTGATGGGAGAATTTTGGCATATACAGCAATGTAAGAAAAAATAGTCAATAAAATATAGTTGAAAAATAGAAGATGGGATATATACACAATATACACAATGGGATAACACTCAGGGATCAAAAAAGCTAAACTTATGCCGTTTAGAACATGGATGGAACTGGAAGGGATCATGCTAGGTGACATAAGCCAGAAGGAAAAACATAAAATACCAAATGTTTCCCTTATATGTGGAATATGGAGAAACTGAACAATGGGTCAGGAGAAAAACAAAAGTTGCACATCCAGCAGGAGGGGGGGGGGTAAGGGGCCAAAAGAGGGGATAGAAGAGCACAGGGGACTGTGGTGATAGATCTCGGGTGCTGTGTTGGTGGGAAAACTACGGGGACTGGGGGGAGACATTGATTACTAACCAAAAGTTACAACGATGTAAGAAAATAAATAAGGGGGAAAATGTTTGCGGCCTGCATTCTTAGATTACTCATTTGCTTTGATTGGGATTTTCCCCTAGGTTTCCTGTCTTTCCTTTCAGAATCTAGGAAATAGCATTCCACATCCAGGCTCCAGAGAGGCTCGCAATGGCTAAACGAGCCCTGAGCTCTGTGCTCTTCACTGCGATGGTGTGTCAGGGCGATATGACCCTGCAACTGATGAAGGAAATTGTAAGATAAGTGACATTGGGGAGATGTTTCATCAAAATGCCAAAGTGTGAGAAAGCATATTCTCCCTCGCATTTCAGCACATTTGTGTCACCCTGGCAAGCAGTTTGTAAGAGGCAGTGTGGTGGCAGTTGCTAGGCTACCTTGTGACATGTCCAGTGGATTCAGCCAGCAAACAGTGAAGCCAAAGATATCCAGAATGCTTGTTACTTACAGAGACAGCAAAAGCAGGGCCATCGAGGCATCGGCTGCACGCGCGTAGTCCCATAGGGTGACTGAATGAAAGGGGCCAAATGATAGGCTGCACAGGCAGTGGGTCCTCTGCCACGGAAGAGCCAACTCTAAACCATAGCCAAGTGGTTGTGTAGACTGACAGGCGCGTGTTGTTCCACCCCAAGTGTGGACGGGTGGAAAGTCCCAGTCACTTTAGAGTCAAGGTGGCAGATGGAAAAGTGCTTCACGGCAACTCCTCATCAGGCTGTTGTTTTGGGAAATCAGAGGACCCCCTACTAAGACGTGTGCTAGACTTCGGCCAAGACTTCACCCATGTGGGTTAGGTGGACATATGAAAGGTCACTACAGTGCCCTGGCTGAGTTGCCCCCCCTCCAATAGCATCTGCCTCATGGCTGACTGCCGGATACAATCAAGGATGTATTTTAGAAGCACAGGGCACCCCATGAGATGCCCTGATAAACTGGCATGGAGGCTTGGGTCAAATCTTTTCTATTTGTGGTAGGTGACATCAGATGGGAGGAACTGTGACTACAACAGGAGAGTGATTAGGCCCATTAGAGGACAAACCAGAGCCAGACTTCTCATCTGGAGTCACACTAGCCAAACATGCCATTCATCCAGACGCAGATAGAGGTGCTGGCAACTACCAATAAAGCCTCTACTCACAGAACACGAAAACACCATTTGGAAAGGAGACCTGCAAGCCTGTGTTCATAGCAGCACCATTTACAATAGCTAAGGTATGGAAATGACCCAAGCGCCCTCAAACAGATGAGCAGATCAAGAAGATGCGGTGTATACACTCAATGGAACACTACTCAGCAACCAAAGATGAACTGCTGTGGGTGTCCAGCAGATAGACAGGGCAACAGGGACGCTCATCATCTATCATACTAGGGGGTTTAGAGTGGCTATGTGTGCTCTTGTTAGAAATGGTCTCCTATCGCCCACCATCAGCCGAAGACTGCTCCCATGGAGGAGCAGCTCTACCAAAACACAAGACTGGAAATCGGGTCCCCAGAGCTAAAGACCCCAAACATAATGGGAGGAAGCAGCAAAAAGAGGCAGAGAACAATAGAAAGAGCAGCCACCAGGAAACAAGAAACAGGGGTGCAAGCCAAAGGCGCTTGGAATGGCCAATGAAGGTATTGAGAAAAAAAGGGAAAAAAGACCGAAAAGACTGAAGGGCTAAACATGGACAAAGAACAAAAGGAAAGGAGGCAATGAGACCAGAGGGAGCGTGGTGGGGTGGGGTAATCCTATGGGGATCAACAACTACGCAATCAGGTATAGTACAAAATCCAAAAAGAAAAAAGAAAAAGAAAAAAAAAAAGGTCTCCTATCGCTGCATAAACTCTAGCAGGAATGGAAGTATCATTTGTTATAATAGAAATAAGCTACTTCTGTGTCCCTTATGATAGACCATCTCTTTGAGTGGAATGAAGCAGTTCCTATAAAGCAGGAGGAAGCGTTTCTGAAGGGGACAATTAGGCGACCCCAGCCAGCACTCATGCCAAGGCCTGCTCAGGGAGAGCTGCAGTGTGTGGCTAGGCTCACAGTGACCTCAGCAGTAGCATCTTGTTGACTGGAGGTTTAGGATGAGGTAACACAGCATTCTGAGAGGCTAGGACAGGCATCCTACAGGCAAGAGCCGAGGGGGTCTCGTGGTCTCTCTCCTAGAACCCTCCCAGTCTCAGGTATTCCTTTCCCACTAGCCTAGATTGTCGCTCTATTTTCCAGTCACGTGATTGCTCTTCCCAGTCTTCAAAGCATCCACATCTTCTCATCTTGCTCACATCTTCTCTCACACTGTGTGTAGAGATTCATCCTGAGGTGGTCCAGTGGTCTCTTCTTTTTTGTTCGTGTTTGCCCTTTATTGAGCTGATGTTGGTTTACAAACATTACATGTGATTTAGGGGTACAGGCTCACCTCCTTTCAGATGTTTGTCACCACACCAGACCCACCACCAAAGCACGCACAGTCCTCATCAGAGTCCATTGGGCCCCCTTCCCCTTGTGCTCCCACCCTTCCTCTCCATCTCCCGCGGGTAGACTTAATTCTGTAGTCATATTTCTCGGGTTTGTTTTGGTTTAGTTCTGTCAGTTCCTTCGTTTTGTTTCTCTATTGTCCATACATGAGTGAAATCATCCCGTGTTTTTGTCTTTCTCCTGATTCATTTCACTCACCACAATCCCATTTCCATCCAGGTTGTCACAAACGGCAAGATTTCCTTGTTGTTTTTTGCATCGCTTTTTAATAGTTTTTTATGGAGTAGTTTTCCAGTTTGTGTCTATAGCACAACTTTTTAATCCACTCACCTATCATCGAGCATTTGGGTTCTTTCCATATCTTGGCTTTGCAAATAAGAGCTGCAATGAACACGGGAGCGCACATGTCCCTTCAAACGAGTATTTTTGTATCTTTAGGGAAGAGACCTAGGAGTGGAATTGCTGGCTCCTGTGGTAGACAGATTTTTAATGTTTTGCAAAACCTCCACACTGCTTGCCACACGGGCTGGACATTCCCATCAGCAGCTGCTGAGGGTCCATTAGCGGCTCCTTCTTTTAATATATTGTGCCTTCCCAGACCATCCCACACCCTGACATGTGCACCACTCTAGGACCAGCTTAGAAGCCATCACTTCACACAAGATCATCGCTACGTTTCCAAAACTACCCAGACCAGGTTGGTTTCTCCAACCTCCCATCTCTTTTTTGTCCACTCACCAAGGGCAGTCACCTCATGGCCTGCAGCTGAGAGGAAGGGGAAGGACTGGGGGACAAGGGCCTTTTCAACTGGCCAGGGTCTCTTGCAGTCAGTCTGGCCTCCTCCTTGTCTACTTCATAACTAGGAAGATGCATCGTTGGACATTTTATGTAAACGTGAGACTCTAATGGAGAACTACAACATCTAGGGCCCACACTGCTTAGTCTAAATACGTGTGCCACTGAGAGCTGAGCCTGGACACGCACTCACCTTCATCTTCTTTCCCAAAGTCCTTTTATTTTTCAGTGGCATTCGCACCTGAAGCTGATACAGGGTGCAAAATGGTCAGTGAAAGGCCCCCCGCTGGGTGATTTTTGCTAAAATCTGACATCATTTTGCGATCACTTTTGTTACAAGAATCCAAAATAAAACCCGTCTGGGAGTCTTTGCATAGTAAGTCCCTACGTGCTGCACAGACAGGGTGGCAGGGCCGTGCTTTGACCTAGAAAGGCTCTACGGGTTCAGTTGTCAGGACCGGCCAGACCCAGTGCCCTGAAGCCCTTTGCCGCCTGACTGTGTAACTGGAGGTCTCAGAGCCGTTGCCAGGTTTTCTTGGCTTCGCGTGCTGGCGTCACTAGGTCTTATTCTGGGGCTGGGTCCTGGATGGTGGCTGGGTTATACCCTGTGGGACTCTGTGTCCTGGAGCCCACGCTTCTTACTCAGGCAGTGCCAAGCAGTCAGCAGTTAATCCATGACTGCGCACCCCGAAAGGGTTCCATTCCTTGGGCCTCTATCCATATGGGTCACACCGGGAGCCTGGGTCTTGTGCAATCTGCTGCTGAGACTCTGTCATCTAGTTGCTTTGCTGCCAGGCAATCGTTTTGAGTCCAGGGCAAGTGCCACAGCCTGTAACTCTATCACCGCAGCTCCCTCCTGCACTCAGTGTTGTGTGTGTGTTTGACTTTTAATGCTGAAGTCATAATAAATTCATGTGAAGCTGTCCAAAAACAACAACAGCAACAGCAACAACAACAAACCCCCACAAAGATACATAGGACAAAGAGGTTCTATGTATCTTTGCCTGTAACTGTAGTACAATATCAAAATGAGGAACCCGATGCTGGTACAGTCACTGACTTTATTCTGATTTCACCAGCTTACATGCGCTTGTGTGTGTGCGCGTTGCTATGCAATTCCCTCACATGTAAGGAACACTGCAGGCAAGGCACAGAGGTGCTCATTAGCATAAAGACTCCCATGCTCGCCTTTAGAGCCCTCCACCCCCATCTCTGTCCCCTTGGCAACCACTAATCCTTTCTCCACTACTCTACATGTGTTATTTCAAGCTTGTTGTATAAATGGAATCATACTTTATGAAACCCGTTGAGACTGACTTTTTCAATCGTATAATTCCTTTCAGATTCAACTAAGTTGTTGCATTTCTTAATGGATCGTTCCTTTTTATCCCTGGGTGTGTTCCACAATAAGAATGGACCTCTGTTTAACCATTCACTCATGGAAGGGTAGCTGAGCTAATTCCAGTTTTTGGCTCATATGAATAAAGCTGCTAAGACTATTCACATGCAGGTTTTTGTGTGAATGTAAGTTTCCATTTCTTTGGGATAAATGCCCAGGAATGCTGGGTCATATGGTAATTGCAAGTTTAGTTTCATAAAACAAAAACAAAAAACAAAACCCAAGCTGTCACTCTGTGTTCCAGAGTAGTTGTACTATTTTGCATTCTCACTAGCAATGTATAGGTGATTCAGTTTCTTGGCATCCTTCCCAGAACTTAGTGTTGTCACTAGTTTTTCATTTTATTTATTTTTAGAGGTGTGTAGGGATAGCTCAGCATGGTCCCATATACCTTTCCTTGATGGCTGGTGAGTTGAACATTGTTAATTGTCATCAGTAATCCTCTTTGTTAAAATGTCTCATCAATCTCTTGCCCGTTTACATGTATACATCGATACATGTATATATATATATGTATGTATGTGTAAATATTATTTTAGAAACAAGTCTTTTATAGGATACATTTTGCAAATTTTTCTCTCACTCTGTAGTTTGTCTTCTCATTCTCTTAATGGAGACTTTCTTGGTGCAAAAAGTTTTAGTTGGGATGATATTCATTTTCCCTTGTGTGGAATGGACTTTCTCCATCATGTGTAGCAACTCCTTGTCTAGCCTGTTGGCCTGAAAGCTTTCTTCTGGGGGGTGGGTTGTTAAAAGAGCTACATTTAAATTCATGAGTTACCTTTGGGTAACTTGGAGCTGGCTCATGTTATTCCCTGCTGATGTGCACTTGCTTCAGCACCATTTGTTGAGGTTGTTCTTCCATTTGCAACATTGCTGCAATACTTTTGCTTCCCTCAGCAAAAGTCAGGCATATTTGCACAGGTTCATGTCTGGGTTTCTACGCTCTTCCATTGAACTGTATACCCATCTCTCTACAATGTCACACTCTCTTGGTTACTGTTGCTATATAATATATGTTAATATCAGGCAGATAGCTCCGATTTTTTTCCTGCTCTTTCCAAGTGACCTATTTCAGTCTTTACTTTTCCATATCAATTTAGAAAAAGCGTCTCTATATCTCTGAAAACTTGGCTGGTATTTTTATAACTATTACATTAACTTTATGGATCAGCTGGGGGAGAATGTTATTTGTTTTTTTATCATATTGAGTCTTCCAATTCATACCACAATTTAATTCTCCATTTGTTTAGCTCTACTCTGATTTCTTCATCAGTATTTTGTGATTTTAGCATACAAGCCTTGTACATGTTTTGCTAACTATACACGTAATATTTTATTTTCTTTGGAGCAATTATTTGTAGTATTGTGCTTTTACCTTTGAATTGTTAGTATTGTATGTTCCCAGAAAACTTTGCTTCCAGAAACAGACTGCTGTCCATATTTGGTCATAGGCCATAGTTCATTGACCTACTTTAAGAGAACACAAAAATTGGTGAAACTATATGTATTCAGAGTTTTTTCCTCAAAAGACAGAGATCCACTACTACTAAACAAACAAAAAACCCACAATCTATGTCTTTTCCATTAAACATTTTCTAATGTAGGATTTTTCTTAGCAGTATTATGATTACTTTTAGGTCACAAAGTGCATAAACTGATCCATCTCCAAGTCATAAACTCTGAATCCTTTTCATATTTTTTTCTAATCAAATGAAAATAATCACTGAATGAAACAGAGCAATACTCATAGCCAGATTGGATTGTAAATTGCTGGTCTGACTTTGTTATTGTTATATTGTGAGTCAAGAAATATATAGTTGATCTTCACCCCCACTTCCAGGCAGAAAGGTGCTAGAGTCCTTGTAAATACCTAAGTGATGAGAACTCCAGGAGCATCTTTTGTTCTATTAGTTGATCTTTGACCCTGGTTCCTGACTCAGGGTTCAGGAAATCCTTGTAAATTTCTAAGCGATAAGAGCACAAGGAGCATCCTTTGTTCTAAGGAGGTGGTCCTTGAGGGGGTCCTATATGGCAGCTGGCCACTAGAGAGAGCAACCCATGATCAGAAGCTTGACATTTTCAGCCTTATTCCAGAAAGGAGACAGGGCATAGAAATGGAGTTAATGGTTGATCGTTCCTATGTGGGGAAGCTTTCATAAAATCCCAATAGTATGGAGTTCAGGGATTTCCCAGTGGGTGAAAACATCCAGGTACCAGGATGGTGATGCCCCCAGATTCCTGGGGAGAGATTTTCCTGTGCTCAGGCCTCCCAGACCTCACCTTATGTATCTCTTCTTCCACGGTTCATCTGTATCTTTTATTGCATCTTTTAATAAATTGATAAAAATGTTTCTCTGATTTCTGTGAACTGCACTAGAATAATCTAATCCAAGAGGAAGGAGGTCACGGGAACCTTATTTGTGGCCAAATGAGTCAGAAGTTGTGGGTAATCTGGGGACTCCTTGTCATTTTGAAATCGGTAAAAGAAAAAAAAATTTCGGACTTTAACTAGAACATAGCTGCCTGCTTCTCTCTATAAAGCAGGCTACTAGTAGTTCAATAGCATTTGGCTTTAACTTGAACTAGACACACCTATGCCTGCTTCTCTCAGCTCTCTTCCCCTCTTTCAGACCTAAAAAGAAAAACTTAGAAACACAGTTTAAACTTTAAACTAGTTTGCCTCAATTTACCCTCTTTTAAACTCCCATGGGTTCTTTCCACCATCCCCAGCCTTCTCAACCAAAATATCAAGTCAAAACAAGACTATCAGTGCAGACTAATTTATTTCCAACAAAGTGATTTCCTAATTACTACAAAAGAAACATGTAAGTAAAACAGATTACTTTACCATTGTCCAAAATCTTTTTCAACATTGTCCAAAGTCCTTTCCCAGATTGCCTAAAAATCCTCAGTCTCTCAGTCCTGATCATCTCACCAAAATCAGCCAGTCAGAGTTCATATCCAGATCCTCGAAGACATCTTCCTTTGGTGTGCTCCTTCGGCATGCTCCTTTGGCGTGCTTCAGCTCCTCCATGCCGTCTTCTCCTTGTCGTCTTCCTCCAGGTAGTAGAAGAAACTTCACCATACCGGACCCAGCAAAGTTCACTTTCTTTTCAGGCCTGACTTTCGCACAGCCTCTCCCAGACTTAAGTTAAACTCAGCAAAACAAACTCCAACATGGAGTTCAAATCTGCAAACTTCTTAAGTGCCTTTACCACACATGCGGCTAGCCCAGGCCAGTCAAAGGCTGCAGACCCCAGGCCTTGGCCACATGGCCAATCTCACATGGTTCACATTTTCCTTCCACAAAATGGCAGAAACCAAACCTGAATCTGAAACTCAATTCCCATTTTTCCTCTTTGTTTCAAACCTCTTTATATATCCTTTCTGCTTTCCCGCCTTCCAGGAACAGCTCCTGAATCATTACATTACAAAGAAAAAATCCTGTTTTCCTCCTTCCTTCCCCTTGTATCTTTCTGAAAGGAAATCCTAATTAAGGCCATTCTCACATTTTAGCATACCTTCCTTGAAATCTGCAATGTTAAACAGGAGACAATGACATGGGGGGTGGGGGGTGGAGGGGGTGGAGGTAACCCACCTTATCAATTTGAGATGAGGGGGAGTCTTGTGAGACTGAGCCTTTAACTGAAATTTGACACTATCTCTAGGTAGGAAGTGTCAAAACTAAATTAAATCGTAGACTACCCAACTGGGGTTGCAGAGAATTGCTTGATGGGAGAAAAGCCTCCATACATTTGTTGATCGGAAATGTCAGAAGTCAGTTGTTCTGTGGGAAAGTAAGGGAGAAGTGAATTCATACGGAAGTGAATTTTTCCTTGACATAGCAAGACAAGGCATATTTGTTTTAAGTCCTTTTGTATCTTCAGGTGTGTCAATCTTGACATACACCTTCCCCCTTTACCAGTTTGGTTAAGGAAAAAAGGTTTTCATTGATCTTTTCTTATCTGTACTGCTTAGTGTTCTGAGATGTTGGTTTCTCCAGCACCCGATCTTGGATATATTAGGCAAAAACAGGATAAAACAAAAACCTAGGGAACTCGCTGCCATGTCATTTTTTATGTTCACATGCCTAACTAGTCTATACTCTTCCTCCACCATTCTGAGTTTTCTAAATCTTGCTTACATGTGATAATATCTAGAAATTTTTATATGAACTTAATGGTAGAAACAGAGAAGTGTGTCCACTTCTTCTTCTCCAGTAAGTGGATGTCTGTTAAAGTTTGTCAAATGTTGCTCCCCACCCCTCACTCCCACTGACATGATCATATGGCTTTTTGTTGTTGTTGATATGCTGAATGATATTGATTGATTTCTGAACATCAGGAAAGCCTTTCATACCTGGAATAAGTTCCACTTGGTTGTAGTATATACTTTACAAAAATTTATTTTTGGAGTACATTTGTTAATATCTTGAGAATTTCCATGGGCAGGTTCATGAGAGATAAGTCTGTAGTTTTTTTTGTGTGTGTTTTTTTCCCACCTGGTTTTGGTAGAAAGAAAAAACTGGTTTCATAAAATGAGTTGAGAAGCAGTCTCTTACCTGGAAGAGATTCAACAAAACTGATGCTAGCTTTTCTTTAAATGTTTGGTAGGATTCTCTAGTGAAAACATCTGGGTCTGGAGATTTCTTTTTTGAATACTAAACAGCAAATTCAATCTCTTTAATACTTATACAACTATTTAGATGCATTTGGTTTTTTTGTGGTTCTGAAGTATTTAGTTCATTTCTTCTAAGTTGTTGAATTTGTGAGGATAAAATTGTTGACAGTATTTTTTTTATTCTCCATTTGAAAACTGTAGGATATTGGGGCTGGCCATGGTGGCACATGCCTTTAATCGCAGCCTATGGAGCCAGGTCAGGACTAGGAATTGCTTGAATCCGCAGTTTCAAGACCCACCTGGGGCAACATACCTAGACCTAGTCTCAAAAAATTGCTGGGCACGGTGGCACGTGCCTGTAATCCCAACTACCTGGGAAGCTGAAGCTGGGGATTGCTTGAATCCATGGTACCCTGGGCAACATGAGCCTGCAGTTCCCCAGGCAAAATAGCGAGACCTAGTCTCAACAACAAAAGCAAAAACAAAAACTGTAGGATCTATAGATGCCTTCTGTTTCCTGATATCAGTGATTTGTTATCTTCTCTATCTTTCTCAATCTAGTTAGAAGTTTTCAATTTCATCGATTTCTTTCAAAGATCTTGTACTTTTGTTTCAATAGTTTTATGTATAATTTTTCTGCTTGCAATTTTATTGACTTTTGCTCACATCTTTAACATTTCCTTCCTTCTGCTTGCTTTGGATCTATTTTATTCTTATTTTTCTACATTCTTGACTTAGAAGATTATTGATTTGGGAATTTTCTTCTTTTCTAGTATAAACATCTAGTGCTATAAATTTCCCTCTTAGCCCTGCTGTAGTGTATTGCACAAACATTAATAAGTTGTATTTCCTCTTTTCTTTCAGTTCTATATATTTTTAGAACTTCCTTTTGACTGTCACCTTAACCCATGGATTAAGAGAAACATATTTTAGAGATTTTTCTCTTGTCTGTTAATGATTTCTAGTTATGATCAGAGAAAATACACTGTATGATTTCAGGTTTTTTATTAATAATATATTTTTTTATTGAATAAGTTTTGTTTCCATTTGTCTTTTGGGTGTTCCACCCCCTCCCCCACCCCACCCCCCTGGTCTCTCCATCTCTTCTTCCACTGCCATTTATTGTTTAATGTTTAGTCCCTTGGGTTCTTCCTCTTCTTTCCTGTAGCAATGTCCTTTTGTCCGGTGTGGACGTGGTTTCCTGGGACACAGTGGCCTGTGCTTAGTTTTCCAAGTGTCTTCTTGCTGCTGGTCACCAGTTCACACACGACTGTGTTTTTTCAGTGCCTCCTCCTTCTTTCAGGTCAGCTGCTCCGGCCCATCTTCTGTCATATTTTGCTCCTTCTTTGTTTTGTAGTTCTGGTTGCTGGCGTTGGGAGCGTTTCTCCCGGCCAAAATTTGTGCACCAATTGTTTTGATCGATATAGGCCCTGGCAGATGGTTGGTCCGGTTCATTGTGGGGCCACTGGCCATCTCTGTGGCTTTCCTCAACCCCTAAAGTGGGAGGGTCCTTTGATCGTGCTGAAGGCCTCTCTGTACGGGAAATTCCGTTCCCATCGTGGAAGATCTCAGTGGTTGTATTTCTGATGTAGTTCGTCTCTATAATCAGTCTTAGAGTCCTGTGTCCCATGGATCTGACATGTTCGTTGTTCCGGAATACTTCTTTGTTCTTCACCTCTGTATTCGTGCGCAACTGCCGTTGAGTCGCTGATTTAGTTGCTTCTGGTGAGGGTTGTTGGAGAAGGCCAGAGGGAATGACTCCTACCACCCACTACCCCCCAGAGGGGGGTCAGTGTAAGGGGGCTACCCCCACCTTCCTCCGCCACCTTGTGGTACGGTGTTTGTGTGTGGGCGCTCCCAGTCACTCCCCGCCACCCTGGCAGGCGGCAGGGCCCCCCTACCTTGCGCTCCCCGAAACCGATGGCTGGGAGCTTTGGTGCCCGGCAGCATGACTGAACCGCGCGTCTGATTTCAGTTTTTCTAAATTTGTCAAGGTTTGGTTCATAACCCAGGCAATGATCTGTCTTGGTGGATACTCAATAAGTGCTTAAAAAGAACGTGTACTCTAGAATGTGCATTCTATTGTTTTTGGATTCAGTGTCCTATAAATATTAATTAGAGTCTATTGATGAACTGTATTGTTCAGTTCTTACTTCTTTCTGTATTTCTCTCCAGTAGTTTTATTAATTGTTGTGAGATGTTGATGCTTTCGATTATAATTGTAGATTTATCTATTTCTCCTTTCATCCCAATAAATTTTATCAAGATATAATTTGCATATAACATTATATTAGTTCAGATAGATAGGATCATCATTCAATATTTGTATATATTGCAAATTGATCACCACAGTATGTTCAGTTAGCATTTGTCACCATACATAGTTATAAAAACTTTTTTTTAGTTGAAACTTTTAAGATCTACTTTGTTAAAAACTTTCAAATATGCAATACAACATTAGTAACTGTAGCAACTATGTTGTACATTACATCCCCAAGAAGTTATTTATTATATCGGCCCAGTTTCCGTTCCATGTATTTTGAAGTTCTTTTGTTTAGTGTATACACATTTAACATTATGTTCTTCTTGGTGAATCGATTTTTTTATCATTATGTAATTAATCCTCTGTCCCTATAACTTTATTTGCTCTGAAGTCTTCATTTAAAATGTTTTTATTTGCAACATTTATTTATTTGCTTTTACTTTCAACCTATCTCTGTAATTATACTTGAAATGAATTTTTTATAGACAGCATATGGCTGGGTTGTATTTTCTATCTATTCTGCCAATTAAGGAAATTTCCGTCTTTTAATTGGTAAATTTGGGTCATTTATATTTAAAGTAATTAGTGGAGGGGGCAAAAAAGTAGTTAGTGAAATATATTTGGACTTATGTCTGACAATTTATTATTTGTTTCTACTTGTTCCTTCTGATTCTCATTCTTTTGTTTCTCTCCTGATTTTCTTTGGGCACATGATTATTTTTATAAGTCTATTTTGATTTACTTATGCAACGTTTGATAAGTCATTTTGTATGATTTTCTTAGTGATTCGGTATTATAGAGCAGAGGTAACTTATCAAAGTTTACTGATAGAAATGTTTTACCACTTTGAACTGCGGAAATTTACTTGACTTTAGGTCTCTTTACTTTTCCACCTTTTAAAATAAAATTATTCTAAGTATTTCTCTTACATCTGATATGAGCACCATGTCAGATGTTAAAATTTTTGCTTCAATCATCAAATATGCTTTTAAAAGCTCATGAGAAGAGCATTCACTCCTTTTTAAATCAATGCTGATGTTCATTTTTCCTATCTGAAGTCCCAAATTTTCATTCATTATTTTTGTTTTTCATTTATTAGAGCCATTCCTTTAAGGGTAGATCTGTTGGCAACAATATGTTTTGGTATTCTTTCATGTGAAAATATCTTTATTTCTATTTCATTCCTGAGGGATAATTTTGCCCTATGTAGACTTCTCTGTTGACAGTTCTTTTCTTTTAGTACTTAAAAACTGCTGTGTCACTTCTTTTCAGATGAGAAACCCACTATTATTTTTTTTAATTTAAATCATTTATTTATATATATTTCACATCTTCAGGGCCCACTATTATTCTTATTAGTATTTTACTCTACAAAAAATATCATTTTTTCCCTCTAGCTGCTTTCAAAGTTTTTTCCTTCTTTTCTTTTTTTTTTAGAAGTTTAATTATGATGCAGTAACATTTTTATTTTTGGTTTAACTGAGGTCTTCTCACCTTGAATCTGTAGGTTTTTTTTTTTTAATTTATTTATCTATATTTCACATCATTTCAATCCCTGGGGGTCACCCACTACCTCACCCTCCCACCCGCTCCAGCTGGTCCCCATTCTCCTCTTGTGCAGTTTCATTTGGTTGACCATATATTAGTGAAACCATTTGGTTTCTGTCCCTTTCCATCTGGCTCGTTTCTGCTAGAATGATTTCTTCTAGGTACATCCAGGTTTCCATAAATTCATCAAATTTGTCGTTTTTAATTGCTGAGTAATGTTCCATTGTG
>PVHY01012152.1:0-45507 GCA_004024945.1 Uropsilus gracilis
TTTTTTTTTTTTTTTTTTTTGGAACTAGGTCTCGCTACGGGCCCCAGGCGGGACTTGAACTGCAATCCCTGGCCCTGGCCACTTTATAGGCTGAAGCTTACAGGCACGAGCCACCGTGCCTGGCCAGAATTCTTTGTTAACCAGCATTTTCATCAATCAAAACTTCATGTGGCAAATGCCTCATGCAGTGTGATCCATCCTTATCTTAGAGATACTGCATTTAAACAGACTAAAAAATTATTTCAGTTCCCATAACTGGTAACTCATGGGATCAGGATTTAAAAACCTAGTTCCTCTGACACTCGCCCAGCCCTTTCCATGGTACTGCACTTGGGTATAGAGTTCCAGCATTATATACAAAGTCACCTCTCCTGTTGATAAAACGTATGCGCCTCAACAGTTATAGAAAGATGTTCAGAGAGACTCATTGTTTTAGGTTTTTTCTCTTTCCTTTCTATATGACCCTTGTCTACTCCACTATATACTTATCTCCCTTTTTCAACTCATGGTGCCATTTGATGCTCCCAGCCTCACTCCTCAGGAGGCCTTGCTAATGTGAGTGCTTTTACCTGCTGCTGGGAGTAACTACTATCACCCTTGGGGCATCTCTGCCACCTATTTCTTCACTGCATGAAATAGTTCTAATCATTCTCTGTGTGAATATCTAAATGGAGAGACTGGTGGTAGAAAATTAAGCATGAAGCTTTGTACTGGGAATTTTTCAGATGGAGTTTTGTTTTGTTTTGTTTTCCCCTTGGAAATGAAACAAAGATCTTGCTGGCACATGTAGATTTCAGGCGACAGCTATTCTCTCAGCTCAAGTAAATAGCAACTCTAAAAAATTACTGTGCTAGCTAGCATAGTTAGCCAGAAGGGTGTTCTGATTTAGTATACTTTGCAAATTAGGTAACTGAGCTGGCAGTAATTAGATGCCCCTTGAAGGCTCTGTTGGAATATTAGGAGACTGAGTCTTGAGAAAGAAAAGTGACAAAAAATGACCTCATTCTCACTGACAGAGGTTTAGGGTTTGGAGAGAGAATTGCTTCAAGTGATCTGAGCCCTGGTCATGGAGCAGGACTTGTACCCTTGGTGTTAGATCCATTCTGATCAGGTCTCAGGATCAGACTCAGGATCAGAGACTCAGCCTTACTCATTCAGCCTCCCTTGGGAAGGAAAAGATGAGTCCTTCACAGCTGATCCTGGGTCCAGTCCATGAACACAATTGTATCACATAACCTCTAAGCATATCCACCCTGAGAGGAGGGAAATTATTGAAGACTGTAAATTGTTTACTGGCACTGCAAGTCCAAATGGATTCAAGGCGTTTTTTGGAACACTGTAGAAAGTGTGAGCTTTCACTACTTAACCAATTCTAATCCATAATACCTCCACCTAATTCATGAGATTTGGTCATGTCCTCAGGAGTGTGTTCTGCAGTCAGCATCACAGCAGATGTATTGGGGGAAGAAGACTGGAAACCATTACTGCCAGCCAATGTTCTCCATGTGTGTTTACTGGAACCCGAAATTTCTGCAGAAATGCTTTAGAAGGCACTAGAGCAGTGGGTAAACTGGAGAACCCTTTTCTTGTTCCTGAAGAGAGGCCAAATTGCCCCTTGTCAACATCCCCTACCAGAGAGGTACTTCGGTTACAACCAGTCAGCCTGCACTGACACGGCTTTGTCACCATTGTCTACATTCGTGTTCACTCTTCTTGTTGCTCTCTCTATGGGTTTTGACAAACGTATCATGACAGGTACTAACCTTCCTAATATCACACAAATGTTTCATTGCCTTCTATGTTCTCTTTTCAGCTATTTTGCATATTTGGATTCCACTTGAGGTTTCATTTTGAAAAAAGATTCCACCCATTTAATTTTTGAAAGCAACATACCAAAAATCAAAGTTTCCCTGTCTGGGTTTCTCATATCTGGTAGGACTGACTCTGTCTTACTCAGCCATGCTGTCTCCTCAGACCACTTTCTGAGCAATTGACTCAAATGGCTCCATGGCACATCTAGTCACTGCTTCGCTGTTAACTGTCCTCTCTCCACAGGTGGAACCTGAGACCCAGGCTGTGATTCAGTGGATCCGCTCCTTCAACTTTGTTCTTTCAGCCAACCTCCATGGAGGGGCTGTGGTGGCCAATTATCCATATGACAAGTCACTGGAGCAGCGGATCCGAGGTTTCCGCCGAACCGCCAACACCCCCACACCTGATGACAAGCTTTTCCAGAAGGTGGGCAGGATGAGCATATGCAGCCAGAAGAAATCGGGGCTCAGGGAAACAGTACAAGCCCGCCGGGAACACAGGACCCAACAAAATGAGTCTGCAAAGAATAACCGAGAATGTAGCCAGCTCAGTAGGAATGTGCAATCTTGTTTTGAGTTTGAAGCTACAAATTCATGAAAAAGTAAACCAATAGAAAAATTTTACAGTATAAAAAATACTTAAGCTAATGTCAGGAAATATGCCTAAAGACTAAAAATGCTAGGAGTAAGCTAGCTTTCTTAAGTAAGCTTTCATGCAAAATGTGAATTTTGGAAACTTCATGCTACTGTGGCTATACTAATGAAAAATAAACCACACAGTGAAGAAGTTTACGTAATAGCTCAAAACAGCAACAGAATAAAAGAACAGATTAATTATTTTATAGTTTGAATATTGTTAACCACATGTAATTAATGTAAATAATAATTAACAACACTAGTTAATAATTTATCAGTTAATTACACAGTAATCTCAGCCATTGCTTTGCAAAGGAAGTAGATCATTGCATTTTCTTCTCCAGTAGTGTCATGTTGTACATTGTCATGAAATAGTAATGAGAAAGGCCTATAGAGATTCTGAGTATATTTCTCTCAGCACATTTCTCACCCCCAATACCCAATTCTTTTCCTGGCAAAGACTTACCTTACTTACACCTTGATTTCTTTTACAGAACTCAGCTAGAAAATGGCAGTCCTAGAAGGGAGCCGATACATCATCTAGTGCCACCCTCACCTCACAATTGAAGAAATACATCTCCCACATAGTAGAAAAATCAGAATACAGATTCCCTAATTCTTGTCCAGTGTGCGCATGCACACACACGCATACACACACACACATGCACACACACACCCCAACATCTAGTCCACAACACCCAACACAGCATCACCATCTCTCTATCTCTGCTGTGTTTTGTTTCACTAAAGCAAATCATTGGTTGGTTAGACTGAGGGGGTTTTCTTGACTTCATCTACTGCTGACGGCACTTCTGCGTCGCTGTACAAGTTGTTGCAAACACTCACCATCATTTTCTGTCTGTGCTTATCTAGCTGGCCAAAGTCTACTCCTATGCACATGGATGGATGCACCAAGGCTGGAACTGTGGGGATTACTTTCCTAACGGCATCACCAATGGTGCTTCCTGGTACTCTCTCAGCAAAGGTAAGGAGAAGCCCAGCTGTAGCAGTGCTGCAAGCTGAAGTAGAGGAGGATCCATGCATCCTTCTAGTTATTATTTTCTTAGGGAAACAACAGGACTACAATATAATGTTGCGTTCAAGTGGCACTCTGAAAAATAGAGCTCTTAGGTATTTAAGGTTGTAGCTCTTTCAAAGGAAGGAAGAACACCAGGTTCCTTAAACCTGATGTTTTAGTAAAACATTATTTTAAAAAGGAAAAAACCCTCAAAAACAAACCCCAAACTAAATAAAAATAAATAAATATATTTATTTATGTTTTACATCATAGATTAGAGCACAGGAGGGAAATGCAGTCAGGCCTTGTTTAGAAGTTTTGGTCAACAACTGACCACATCAATGGCAGTGGCACTGTGAGGCCATGGGATCCCAGCCTAGGTGTGCAGAGGGCTGCACCAGTCAGAGCTGTGTAAGCACATCCTGGGACTCTAACAACACACTGCTCATGCACTGCTATGTGGCTGTAATATAGTCAGTGGCTAAGAGGCTGGGTCTGAGAGCGCGTTGGGTTGAAACCTGACTTGCATTTACCAACTATGGCTTCAGGCTCATTACTGACCTCTCTCTCCATGCTTCATTCTACTCATCTGCACTTTTAGACTAATATAACCTGCATTGCCATTTTGATGTATTACATAAAATAATATGCGTAAAGTTTATGGAAGTGCCCAGCTTATAAATGTTAGGTTCTTTTTGAAGAGGAGGTAACCTTGATACAGCTTGATAGAAGAAGACTATAGCTGCCTTCTGCTTTTTCAGGAGTTTGTTCTTCTGGAATCACTATGTTAGTGCTATGTCATCAGGTAGGAGGGATGTGAAAAGATACTCATCTCATCATAACCACCGCTCTCTGAAGGAGATCATCATCCAAAGAGAAAATCTGTCCCCTTGAAAGTAGGACTTGTGGGTAGTCAAATATTAAGGTACTGCTGCTAAGCAGACTTTGGAAATGCTAAGGGGGTCAAGAAGAACTTAATTCATAAAATGGAAAAAAAAAGTGGAGGATGGAGATAATAGCAAGGTTGTTTATGAAAGGAGAAAGCTAGAAAGAAAGGCATGTGACTTGTTTTAGAGCAGAATATAAGTGAAGATCAAAAAGTAGGCTGGAAGATGACAGGAAGGTTTGGAGAAATGGTGGTTAAATAGAGTTGAGATGGGACCTTGGGCGGGAACTGGCTTATACAAATCTCTCATAGTCCTCATCCCTCTAGGAATGCAAGACTTTAATTATCTGCACACCAACTGCTTTGAGATCACGCTGGAACTGAGCTGTGACAAGTTTCCCCGCCAAGAGGAATTACAGCGTGAGTGGCTAGGTAACCGGGAAGCCCTGATCCAGTTCTTGGAAGAGGTAAAATCCCTTTCTTTAATGTTCTGGTTTTTTCTGATGGTAGGTTGGGTTTTGTGTGTGGATCTGGTCTGACTCTCAGATAATCAGATCTGACTCTCTTTAGTCAGATCTGATTCAATATAGTCACATGTCACTTACCAGTGGGGCAATGTTCTGAGAACCACATCGCTATGCAGTCTCGTTGTGCAAACGTCACTGAGTGTAATCAATCACACAAACTCAGATGGTCTGACCTACTTTCTGCACACTGAGGCAAGCTGGTATGGCTTACTGGTGCCACTGTCGTACATGCTGCTGTCATTGTCATCACTGTCTAGTCGTTGTTGCTGTCATTGCTTGAGATGTCCTCAGGCAGGGCTGGACCAGACAATGATCGGGGGTCTTCTACCAGTGAAATGTAGTCACTCACTCAGCTAGACTGTCAGCAACTATACTGTATGCTGGAGGTGATGAGTAAACCAACAAACAAGAATCTCTGCTCATGTGGAGTTTATATTCCAGACAATATAATCTACATTGTCTAAAAATGGATAATAACCAAAGTCATAAATTGTACAGCACATTAAATGCAAAATGCTATGAAGGAAGTCTTACAGAGAAGATGACATTTTAACATAAAGGAAGTGAGGGAGAGAACCTTGCAGATATCAAAGGGGGGGACAGCATTCCCATGGGAATGTGACAGCAAATCCCAAGCCAACCACCAGCCCATAGAGAGATACTCACTATTCACTATGGGAATGAAAGTCAAGACCACCACGAGATCCTGCCTACCACCACTAGGAGAGCCGCTATAAAAAGAACTCTTTAAACTAATGACAGAAAATATCAAGTGTTAGCAAGGATATGGAAAAATTAAAGCTTTTACGCATTGTTAGTGGGAATGTATGGTGCCACCACGATAATAAACAGCATGGAAATTCCTCAGCAATTTAAAACTTCCCTATGATCCAACAATAGCATCACTGGACACAGACCTACAAGAACAGAAAGTAAAATCTCAAGAAGATATTCGTACATTTTTCATAGCAGCATCATTCACAGTAGCCAAAAGGCAGAAGCAACCCAAGTGTTGATGGCTGAGTGGATAAACAGAATGTGGTCTGTACACACATGGAATATTTATTTATTTATTTTTAGATTCTTATTTTCTTACAACATCAATCATCTCTGCATACTTTTCCCTGTAGGTAAGGCCCTTCATCAATTAATGCACCTATACATCACCACCCCGCAGCCCTTTCCCCTTCCACACTCCAGTCATTCCAACTCCTCTTTTGCCACAAATCATAGATCCATGCTTGGCCCACTGGTCTCATGTTTTTTGGAATGATGTCCTTTCCCCTGCATGAGGGTCTGTGCTCCTAGACCACAGCAGACCAGGTTGCTCAGATCTCCAGGAGTAACTGTGAGGCAGGTAGCCAGGGAGAGCACGTCAGGAATATCTTGCAGATCAGGTGTGTGGAGTGGTTTTCCAGACTCCTTGGTTTTGGAGATTCCTGTGGTACAGAAGCCTGTCCCTTTTCTCCAGTCCTGTGTGGTCACTAGGTCCTATGCCTCCTCATTCATACTGACAGTCCCATCCATTCCAATGACTGCCATGTGATGCTGCTTCCAAGTTTATAGACACAAAATGGACTATTACTTAGCTTTTCAAAAGAAGGAAATTTTAGCACAGCCACAACATAAATACTCTAATGTGGTAAGTAAAACAGGCCAGCGACAAAATGACAAACACTGAGGCACCAAGGGTAGTCATAGCATAGAAACAGAGAACAGAACAGTAGTTGCTGGGAACTGGGGGCAGGAGGAAACGGGGAATTGCTGAATGGATATAGCTTTTGGTTTTGCAAGATGGAAAAATTCTGGAGGTGGGACAAGCAACAATGTAAATATACTTAACACTGTTGTACTAAGCACTTACAAATGGCCGAGATCTGGAAAATTTTAGGTGGATGTACTTTTTTATTAATAAAACATTTTTTAATAAAAAAGAAAGACTGGAACACCCATGTGACTGGGAGCAATCATGAGAGTAAGGGTGAGGGCAGTCATGAGACCAGAGATCTCGCCAAGACTGGGACTTTATAAACCACCCCCAAAACTTCAGCATTTGCTACCAGTGAGCTGGATTTTTGGCAGATGAATAATGCAATTTGATTTAGATATTAAAAGGATCACTTTACTCTATTGAGAAGAGATTATTGGGGCTGGGGAGGGGTGCCAAAAGATGAGTTTGGGGTCTGTTACCATAATCTTTGTGATGATCAAGAGCAGAAGCACATGAGAAAGAACTCTGAGAACACTGAAAGAACACTGCGTGTGCTATGTATGCACAATGACCTTCTTTTCTCCAGGTGCACCAGGGCATCAAGGGGATGGTGCTAGATGAGAATTATAATAACCTGCCAGATGCTGTCATTTCCGTCAGTGGGATTAACCATGATGTCACTTCAGGTAGGTGGTCACTGCGTGATGGGGTGAGAAGGAAGCTTCTTCACCTTCTTCAGCTTAATAAGCAAGAGACCGATTTGTGGGTGAGACTAGCAAGATTAGCAAGGATAGTGGGTGTGGGGAGTTGGAGGAAGAAAGGATAATAGGAATAGGATTAGTGAATGAAGAAGCGAAGGCAAAGGAGATATAAGTGTCATGTCTGTTTAAACTGGATGAAATCCCAACTTAAGGGAATTTCAACCTATCTTACATGAAAGGTTCATTCAAGGTGAAAGTGACAATATTCTGAAGACAGAATCCTGTAACTGATGGGTATCATACATCCAGAATCCTCCAACCCAGTGGCTGGACCCAGAACTGTTTAGGGTTCAAACCTAGGCCATCCCTGAGGGTTTCAGGGCCTGCTAGATTCTTCAATATTATGCATGCAAGAGTGGACAATGTCTCTGAAACATTCTAACCAATTAATGTATATTGAATACCCCTAATTTTACCTATAGCTAGTTTCCAAAACTCATTATGCTCGGTTAGCAAATGACTCATTTCATCAAACAATCGCTAACTTTTGTTATGCTATTAGAAAAATGTCAATGTTGATAAAGCTGGTGGCCTCATCCTAGTGTTTCTGGTGAGCCTTTCTGAGCTAACCATGTCTGGGTGTGAGCTCCCTAATTAAAAATTGGTAGCCCATTTGACCCAGCAATTGCTCTCTTGGGAATCTACCCAAAAGAGACTTCAATGTGGGTACAAAGGGACACCCGTGCTCGGATGTTTACTGCAGCACTATTTATAATTGGAAGGACTTGGAAGCAACCTAAATGCCCCAAAACAGAGGACTGGCTGAAAAAAAATGTGGTATATATACACTATGGAATATTACTCATCAATTAAAAATGACAAATTTGATGATTTTATGACAACATGGATATACTTAGAAGAAATCATATTAGCAGAAACAAGTCAAAAAGAAAAAGACAAAAACCAAATGGTTTCACTAATACATGGGATATAGTGAAAAATAAACAAAAACCTTGAGGAAAAGTCAAAACAAGCTAAGCACCAAACTGAACCACACAACTTTGGGCAGGAGGGAAAGTGGGGGGATGGAGGGGAGGGTGGGAGGGGTAAGTCCCTGGGATTACAATGATGTGAAATTTATATATAAATAAATTAGAAAAAAATATTTAAAAAAAATAATGGTAGCCTCTGAGGTATAACTTAAGCTATCCAACATATGCACAATACACTCCCTCCCTTTAAAGTATTTAAAATAAATTACAGGCATTTACTGGGAGACAGAGAAGAGACTTCCTTATGATTTATGATCTGTCCTATTTTAATTTCACTTCTTATTTCTATAATTCATTGCTGTATGTGTAAAAGAAGATTTAAAGGTAGAGTTGATTCTAAATTCACAATTGAGTCACAATTGATTTTTAAAGAGATATAAAGTCATTAGCCAAATGCTACTTCTCTGCTATAGAGTATGGACTTTCTTTTGAATTTTAGCTTCCCCTTCAGCACACTTTTAAAGATGGAAGAAACATTGAAAGTAGGATTATAAAAGATTAGATCTTTAGTGCTCATTTAACCCAGTCTTTCTACTCCATGTAAGATTACACACATATATCACCACTGATGGCTGGCCAGTCAGGGCCACCATGTGCATCAGTACAGGTTGTGCACTGCACAACAGTAGCACTTCTCTAGAGCTCCTCGCTTAGCCTTTGCTTAAATGTCCATAATTTCATTAAGCATTTCTCTTCTTGGTGGCTACTTGTCACAATAGTTTTGACTTTCATCTAGAGAAATCTTTCTTCCTGCTACTTATATCCATAATTCACATTCTTCTTTCCTTAAGTAGATGTCATTCCTTCACAGTGACTTTTCCAGGTGAAACATGCACCCTTTCTCCAAGTGACTCATTGCTGGACTGGAGTTTGTTTCCAAGGATAGGATCTAAAATTAAAGACAGTACTCTCAGTGCAGAACACAGAAACTTCTGTTTCCCTGGAGCTGATGCCCATTCTCTGTTAGGTTCCACAAGCTACAACTGTTGTAGATCCTAACCACCTTCATCACACTAATAAGGAGAATCAAGCCTGTGGTTCGCTAAATAACCCTCCAGCTGCTTTTCATTTCAAGGCCCCCACATGAGGAGATGGTGGTGGAGCAGACTGACTCTTGCTCTTGTCACTTGTAGGTGATCAGGGCGACTACTTTCGACTGCTGCTTCCTGGCACTTACACTGTCACTGCCACAGCACCCGGGTATGACCCAGTGATCGTGAGTGTGACCGTGGGTCCTGGGGAGCCCACGCAGGTGAGTTAGGCTGACTTCACAGAGCACACTGTGAACGCTCACTTAACAAGGTCACAATGGATTTCAGGATTCTAATCTGCAACGTGCTCTTTCATTGCTAAAATCACTACTTCTCATCTGTTGATTTTTTCCCCCTGCCACTCACCTGTTATCTCCTTTCCCACTTCTTGACTTTCCATTTTTCTTCCATCTAAAACAGCACAATGATGAAAAGCACTGTCTAGTGTTAATTCTGATGCTTTTGTCCATAGACCTTGGACAGATGCCTTCATGGCTCTCATCCTGCTTCTTCCTCTATAAATCAGAGATAATGGTGCCTCCTCAGTAAGAGGTGGGGGTGAGAGTGCGCACATGCAGGGTTTGGCACAGTGCCTGACACATGTGTGCTCCACAGATGTTAGTTTGTGGGTCTGGGAAACCTTGCCCAATCACATGGGAACCCTCCTCTGCGCTATTGCCAGGCCCACCGCCAGGTGGCACTGTCCTCTTCCGGTGACCCATGGGCCTGGCTGGCAGTAGCCAAGAGACTACTGCTCTCCAGCCCTCTTCAACCGTCCATATGCGCCCACGACTGCTGGCCTCTATAGCTCTGAGACCCTAATTTCATATGGCCAAAGCGAGAAAATGGACAAACTGTAGATCAAAAAGTTCTTTTAAACAACTTGTCCATTTTCTAGCTTTCTAGTTCTTTAAAAGAACTTTTAGATCTATAGCTTGTCCATTTTCTAGCTTGGGCCAGCGGTTGTGGGCCCATATGAGCAGATTTCTCAGAGGAAAAGATTATGTGGATGTTGCATTCAGTGACTCTTTGCAGACTTTATTTCCCACAAGCCAGCTTTTCCCCGAGCACCTCCCTTTGTCCTGTGCTTTCTCTCTGCCACACTGGAGCTTGCAGACCATCCCTCCCTCCCTTGCAGACCATCCCTCCCTCCCCTGTTGGCATGTAGCAGCCAGGTAGTTGGTCTTCTCAAACACAGTATCAGTGTCACTCGCTGAACCGTGGCGATGTAAGCTTTCCAGAATTGTCTGGATAGCTTTCCAGAATTGTCTCATTTAACTTTCATGACAACCTGAAAGATAGAGATAATCATTCCCATCTTTGACTGAGGAAACAGAAACTTAGAGACGTGACAAACTTCCCCAGTAGCACATGGCGAGTCAGTGGAGGAGGAGCCCCGGGTGGTCTCTGTTGGGCTTTCTCAGCTGGGGTGCTCAGGGCCTCGTGCTTGGCTCTCAGACTGTGTTTGCATCAACCCCACCCCCCCTTCTATAACACAAATGTGGGGGGAGGGATAGCTCTTTCAATCCTTTCACAGTCCCTCAGAAATTTCTAGCTTAGTGCCGTTTACCTGTCCCATTCCTCCATCTCCATCTCCCGCATGATAGAAATACCTCTCACCTGTAAATGCAGGAAGCAAAGTGTAGTTCCCCATTGCAGCCTGTTACCTGGCCCTATTTTCCCTGCTCTGCCCTGGTGTATGTACCCTGAGATCAGTGCCTGCCAGGCAGGGGCATGCACAAGCCTTAAGTTACAGGCACATCTGCCCGGCGCTGAATGCAAACTGCACTTCACCTTGAGTCCCATACTTTATTTCACAAGATCTCACTGCCTTTGTCTTGTAACCTTTAAATAAATGAACACAACTCATCATTATGTCAGATGTAACTCAGAGGGGGAAGAAGAGGGGGGAACCTGTCTTTTGGGTAAAATTCCCAGATCCAGTAACAACTAAGCTTCCATTTATTGATCACAGTAGACTCTTTTTCCCTTCTCATTTGGAGGCAGAAACCCATCTGGCTGGGGAAGAGAAAAGAAAAGACCATTTACTAGGGGTTTTCATGTTGCAGTTGGGACTTTTACAAAGACCTCCCAGAGTCCAGTGCTCTTCTCTCTGCTTTTCCCTACAGCTTTCCAGATTTCATGCCTCTTTCGTTTTCCTCGGTTCTTTCCTCATTTCATCATCTCCTTTCTCCTCTTCTCCTTCTCTCTCCCCTCCCCTCACCCCTTTATCGCAGTGCTATAAGAACTAGTAATTGATACAGTAGTACACTTGGCTCTGATTTCCCCCTACTTTGGGAACCAGCAGAAAAGCTGACTGGGCTTTTGGAATAACCCCAAAGGCAGATTTCTCAGCTGCAGGTGTTTCAGCTCTCAACTGGCTACAGCAGCTCAAACCATCCCAAGACTAGAAAGTCAGGCATATCCCAGAGTGTGTCAGAGGGCTTTCCTCTCTCCTCACATCCTGGGATGGCCCGACTGTTCCTCCATAGCCAGACCACTCCACACATAGCCTCCAAAAACACCTTTACATCTGTCTGCCATGGCCAGAAGGGTCATACCCATAGATGTCTGGAAACAGTGCTTTCCTGTGCATAGACAGACATTCGGAATTTAACAAGTCATAGCATCTGCATGTCTCTGTTTCCCAAGAGTTAAGGCAAAAGGCTCCATTTGAAGGTCTAAGGTACTGTTTGGCGTGCCTGAGCATGGCTCCGTGACTCACACGGCCCACCCAATGGATTTATACGGCACCATTGTTACTCTTGTTCTAAGCAATAATAATCAGTCAAATCATAAGTTAGTGGTGGAAAAATTATTTTTCTTATACATATGAAATAAATATATGCATAGTTCATTGAGATCTACCTGACCTATCACCAGTAATTATGTTCCACTTTGAAGGAAGTATCAGTCAAGCCTGTGTGACACCCCCAATGCTGTTTTATTGGGGTCACTGCTGTAATAATTCTTCTTAGTCCATGGCCCTCAGAAGCCAGAACTTTGGTGAAACAGGGTCCAAACTGCTCTTCCCCCAGTTTAATTTCAGCAAGTAGAAAACTCCTATACCATCAGAGCTTCTTTTTTCTCTTCCTAGGTTAACTTCCAGCTCAAGAGAAGCATCCCTCAGGCAACTCCCACAAGGAGCACTCCCGACTCAATGTATGGAGACATAATTTTGCCAAAGAAAATGCAACCTCGGGCACCTAGAAAGAAAGATAAGGGTGCAAAGTAGAAATAGTCCAGTCCCTGCCTGAAATCCACAGTGCCCAGGGTGACACTTTAGAAAGTCTTTTTTCCTGCCCTCCAGTCATATGAAGCTTTTTTCCTGTTTTGTTATCTGGGACATATTTAAAGATAAACATATTCAGAGCAGGTCAGAACGGTCTTCCTGTGTTCCAGGGCAAGACCTTGCCTTGGAAATACACACACAGTGGTGCTCAGTACAAGTTTCCAGTTCTGGGGTCTGGTTTCAGTTCAGGAGGCTCCATGTCAGTCCACACTGCATCCAGACCAATTCTGGCTGGTTGGCCTGTAATACATCAGGTACCCAATAAAGCTTTCTGAATGAATGGATGAAATGCTGAGAGGATTCATCATTAATGTTGTTCCTATGGTGAAACCAGGTGACCAATTCATTTTGAAGTCCCAGAGCACCGTGTCAACAGGAGCCAAGAGTTTCATAACAAGAAGAGGATCTCACACACAAATACCTAGTCCCGCTGCTACCTGTTTTAAGATTTATGCATTTTATGTTTCATTTTATTTGTATTTTAAAAGACAGGTTTAATATTAAAAGGAAAGGGAAGTAAAAGGTGCTTGCGGAGACACAAGCAGATGGAATTGCCCCTGAAAGGGACAGGGTTGGTTTTTATTTTTGTTTTTTTTTTTGAGACTAGGTCTCACTATTTTTGCCCGTGGAACCGCAGGCTCACATTGCCTGGGGTACCATGGACTCAAGCATTCCCCAGCCTCAGTTTTCCAGGTAGCTGGGATTACAGGTATGCACCACCACGCCCAGCTATTTTTTGGAACTAGGTCTCACTGTGTTGCCCCACGCAGGACTCAAACCACGATCCCTAGGCCCAGCCACTTCATAGGCTGAAGCTTACAGGTACAAGCCACCGTGCCCAGCTAGGGACAGGTTTGTTAAAACAGAGGCTGTGTAGTCACAGGTGGGCAACCTGGGGGGTCAGCTGCCTCTACTGCTTTGCCAAGAGACAAGCTGGGTGAAGAGAAATACCTGCATAGTCACAGGCAGGCAGGAGGGATGCTGCCATCCTTGGGCATTTTAAACAGCATGCATCTTTCAAAACATGTTCCGGGTGTGCAAGCACAATGCAGACGCCTCTGTGGGATGGTTCAGTCCAGACCTTGTCCCTGCAATATTTACAGCACTCAGACGACTCCCCAGAATGAATCTATCTACTGAAGTTTTTGCAGAAGGCCTAGTCTTTCATTACACAGCATACAAATGCATGTACCCTCTGCCCCCCAAGTAGGCATGTGCGGGTTCCCAGTCTCCTACCCCTGAGACTTGGTAGGTTCTTTACCATGTACACATTTTAGGACTTAGCTTCATTAAACAGGGTACCTCCTTTCTCCCTCTCAGCCTCCCCCTGACCCTCAAATTAACTCAGCCTTTTCTTAATAGGGAGCATTTTAGCTCCTCTCAACCAGGATCCCACACCCAGCAGAAAACAAGTAGCGCTCTATCTGTGACACCCCACCCCCTGCAGGAGCCCATTCAAGATTAGGATGAGCACATGATTTGTTTTTCTGTTCTTTGCGTAGTCTATCTGTGGTCAAAGAAAAACAGAAGGAAATATGTCTTTTTCTCATTTAGAAAGTTCTCTCCTCAGGTGGCTAATCCTTTCTCTACATCTTTCCGATTTTAATCCCATATTCCCTGGTTCCCTTCTTCTTCTTATAAAGTAGCAGCTACTTGAGAGGACTCTTTTCAATGCAGTGAAATGTTATGCCTGAGGTTGTGATAGGCACTGGATTTTTCCAGAGCCTGAATATCACTTACTTTTGTTTTCAGGTTTCCTGGTATGTGGTCACTTAACAGAGTTGATATTTGAAAGCTCGATGACACAACCACATATTCTCATTTGTTCATTTATTCACTCATTCATTCATTCATTCATTCATTCATTCATTCATTCATTCATTCATTCATTCATGCAGGGGACATTTACTGCATCCTTGCTTTCAATAAATGCAGAGAAAACAAAGAAACAATATACAAGCTTGTGATGTCAGGACTGGGCCCAGAGGAAGACAAATAGGTCATTTCACTGCATATGATCATTTCTGATTCAGTCAACTCTGGGTTTGGGGCTGGGAGCCTGTGGGAAGGACCCCCCCCCCCATATTCTTGGGAAGATCAGGAATATCTTCTCCTTGCCTTCACACTTGGGTTCGTGACATGAGTTTGACGATATTGGGGGTAATGAGAAGTTGGGGAGCAATAGTTAAGCTGAGGAGACCCAAATGCAAGAGTAGAGGCTGGAAAGAGGGCAGTGTTCTGGGAATGAGGCGAAATATAGGGCGCGTGGGAGCAAGTGAGGGGATGAAGAGTGAGAACCCAAAGGTAGGGAGGGACTGGGTCGTGAAGAGCCTTTGAGCCACATTACAGAGTCTGGTCTTTATCCCAGGAAGAACAAGGAGTCTTTGAAGGGTTCTCCTGTGGGGAGTGACTGAATCAGATTTAGAAAGCTCTCCCTGGCCACAACCTGAAGCGCTGGCTGGTGCAGGGCAAGGTGAGTCAGGTGGGAGCTGCTACTGCCAGCAAGAAGGTGGCCTGCACCCTGTTGGTTCACAGGCATGCAGAAGCACCAAGAGCTCACTGCTGGTTATGGGAGCTCCCCACCAGGCCCTGTGGCTTCACTACCCCTTTCTGTTCAGGACTATGTTCCATCCAGACCCTCCCTGCCTGTCACACTGCAGATTTTAAGGAGTTAGTTTTCAACTAAACCCAGAAACTATCCTGAGTAAAATTCACTCAAGCTGCAGGGGCTGATACTGACAGAACATTGTATGGGAGATACAGCATCAGGTCTTGACTGTAAGAGAGTAAAAGGAAGGTTGTGGACTTGGAGTTAAGGGGGCACAGAGGGCCAGAGTCACAGGACTAGAAAGGAGGTCATCTGATCCAAGTCTGGCACTTTCCTGCCAGTGCCTTTACTGTTTCATAGCTGTATATTTGCTCATAAAGAGGAAATCTCGCACACACTATGCCAGCCTAGGGAGGTAGTGTTTTGGAGGGACTGGAAGACTGCAATGAAAGACATGGACTTTAGAGTCTGCAGACCTGGACTTTGATTCTAGTTCTGTTTCTGATTTGTTTGTGACCTTGGCCAAGTAACTTGCCTTCTCTGAGTCATAGTTACTCACCTGGAAAAAATGGAGATAATAATCATCTCCCTTGGAATGGGAATTAATAATTCACAAATCAGAAAGGAGGAGGTCAGGGACTCTCCTCAAGTGATTATCATTCCTCAGGTTTGATGACTGATTGTTATCAGAGTCTGACCCAGACGTCAAGTGTTAGGGGTTAGGACTGCAAAGAGGAGCTTGGACCTGAAGCATTTCCCAAGCGGTTGAGCCAACCCCACCCTGTCTCTTTATTTTATTTTTCAAATCTCATTGCTGGAAGGTCTTTATTAGTACCTTATCCCTCTGGCACATCTTCCAAATTGAAGATTTCATGACATAATCATTCTCTTCCTCGTGTGACTGCATAGGAGAATTTCCAGTTTTCAGAAAAGATGATGACTTTGGAGCTGTTATTCCTCCCACCTTCTGTCCCCTGAGGTTTCTGCTCCAGTAAGTCAGCACCCCTCTTTTCATTTTAGCAACCTCATCATACATGTGTTATTGAATGAACTCCAAGACTACGTTCATATTTTTTCCTCTTTTTTTTTCCATTATGTTTCTTCTCTTTCCCTAGAGTGTTGTTGTTATAAACCATGGCAGGGGAATTCTTGAAGAACTTCTGTAGACCCAGGCCATTGTATCATCGCTTCTGCTTCCCTTGTATGTGGAAGAACCTGTGGCTCTACCACTCGCGTCATTATGTTTCATCATATGGCAGAGGGATTTTGCATCAGTGGATTCTATGTTGATCAAAAGGCCTTGGCCTAATCAGAAGAGGTATTTGCATGCAGAGAGTTTCTCTGACTGCCTCAGAAGAATAAAGCAGACAGGAGGCCGGGCATGGTGGCGCATGCCTGTAGGTGGCAGCCTAGGAAAGCCACGGCCAGGGCCAGGGATTGCGGTTCAAGTTCTGCCAGGGGCACGTAGCAAGACTAAGTCCCCCCAAAATAGCTGGGCGTGGTGGTGCACGCCTGTAATCCCAGCTACCTAGGAAGTTGAGGCTGGGGATTGCTTGAGTCTGTGGTACCCCGGGCAACGTGAGCCTGTGGTTCCATGTAGCAACGGGCAAAAATAGCGAGACCTAGTCTCAAAAAAAAAATAAAATAAAATAAAGCAGACAGGTTGTGAGCTGCCAAAGAAGGAGCAGCCCTTAGGAATAGAGAGCTACCATTGGTCTACAGCTGGCAAGAAAAGAGACTGTCATCCTAGTGCCCAAGGAAAATGGTGCCAGTGAGCTGAATGAATATCACCTGGGGGCAGCCTTGTGTGATGAAAGCAGAGACTTCAGCTAAACCAGGTCCAGACCACTGCCTAATGGAAATGACAGCATAGTACATTTATGCTGTTTTGAATTCTGAATTGCTGGTGGCTTGTTATGCAGTTAGAGAAAACTAACACATAAGTGACATCAAATTACTAATTGGGTAGGATACTAAATGACCAAAACATAAATAACCCTTCTGATCACCATATTGAGTGATGGAGCTGCCATGCTGTCACCTGATGTGAATGTGTGTGAAACAAAGTTCAGGAAAAGGCAGAAACATGTGCTTTCTTAACTGAGAGGCTGGTGTGGTTGACCTACCGGTGGGTAACTATGCTATTTTTGCTTTCTAAAGTGCGGATGTCTCTGACAGTAGGAACTCCAACCTTTGAATGAGAGTAACAAATTATTACAAATTGTTCCTATTATTCGCATCCAATTGCTTGTTACAAACAGTTCTTATTTACACCAAATGGTTTGTACTGGATTGTGGACATGTGCCATTGGCACACATACTAAAGCGAGAGAAAATGGGAAGACTGTCCAGAGACTCTGTAGACAGAACTGTTCTTCATAAGGGAGCTCCTCTTCCTTTACCAGAGGATCAAAATCAGTAAACATTGTGTAGCAACCAGATCTTCGCTGTCCAACTTCAGGACACTTTGAAGGAAAGGGGGGGGGAGCAGGAACCCTCTTAATTGAATACAGTTTTCCACAGCTTAATTTTATTCTAATAAAATAAAATAAAATTATAATAAAATAATTCTAATAAAATTCCAATAAGATCCCCATACAATGTTGTCAAGTATTTTTTTCTGTTAAAGATCTAGGCCCATTAATTTACTGGATCACTCACCTGACAAGTATTTGAATTCTGTGAGTAAATCAAAACCTGCATTAGGGTTGGGGGGACAATGCAAACCAGAGACACATGGTGTCTACTTTTTTGGAATGGGAGGGGTTAGAAGGGAGAAAGAAAGAATAAAAGAAGTCAACAAACAAATGAGAAGCAGTGGTATCTGAGAAATGGTGCCAAGTTAGGAAACGCTAAGGGTATCAGTTTGAGTTCTCTGAAGAACTGATATTTGTTATTTTTAAAATTTTTTATTGATTGTACACACACACACATCACCTTATCACCCAGGAACCATCTTAATCTCTTGTGACCATCCCTCCCTCGATTTTACCATCCTCTCCCTCTCTTATTGTATGCTTCAGTTCTGTTGACAGTTTAAATTACTCTTGTCCATTTCTTCATTTGTATTCCCTATATCCCTCATATAAGAGAGACCATTCCATATTTCTCTTTTTCTTTCTGACTTATTTCTGCTAACATGATTCCTTCTAGCTCCATCCATGTTGTTGTGGATGACATAAGTTTGGAAGAGCTGATATTTGGACTGAGATGTAAGGGATAAGGAAAAAGAAGTCTTAGAAAGACTAGAAATAAAAACTCAGGAAAAAACAGCAAGCCCAAGAAAGCTGCAGCTGGGGAAGAGCTAGGTTGCCTTTAGCAGTTACATCTTGTGGGTCTAAGGTCGTGTGTGAGTGTATGTGTGTGTGTTTAGCTTCCTGAACTATGAGCTAACAGGCTAGAAACAACCCAGCATAGGTCCAAGACACAGAATAACATTCAAACCACAGAGTCTAGCCATAAGTGACCCAGTAAGATTCACTTTTTCTGTGACCACAGAAATCACTCCTGACCTAATCAGCCATCTCAAAAACAAGGACAAGGGAACTAGGACAAGTGTGCCACCTAAAATCACATCAGTGCTCATGTGGCCAATGCAACCCTTTCAGGGATGTGGGACCATGATTTCTCTCCTACATTCAGTTCCAAACACACCCCGCAAGATGCCCCATCCTGCCCGCTGCCTGCCTGGAAGGTGACTTCATTCCTACTTCAACACTAACTTCATTCTGGCTATTAAACTCTGAGTAAACATCCCCTCTGGGCGAAAGCCTAAGCAAACGTCAATTTTCTCCCTCCATCCAGAACTTAAATGCCACTATTTATAAGGTCCCCCCACACACACACACTGAATTTTTCTTATTCCTCTCTCCCTATTTTATGTTCTTCCCCCACTCATTCCCCTCATGGATCTTTCCTTCTCTGACCTTCTTTCTTTCCATTCCCCATGTGCCCCTCTCCTCACACTTGCCCCATCAAACCCTTATACACGTGTCTTCTGGCATCTCTAGAAGTAGGGACATGGGTCCTCCAGGGGATGGGTGACCAGTGGCCAGAGATGCCTTTAGGGCAGGGTTTGCTTATGCTGACACTGCTCCTACTTCAGTCCCAGGGAGGAGACAAATAAAGCTATGGCTTGGATCCCGGTCTGCCCCACAGCGGGAGGAAGGAAAGGCCTCTTCGACTTCCTTTCACATTGTTCCATGTGAGGCCATTGGAATGAAGGGTTCATCCTGGGCATTAGATCAAAGGAGAGAGTGAGTTTACTTAAATCCCTTCTGGAATCAGACGAAGTACAAATAAACTAAGAAATAGGCTCACCATTTTATTTTATTTATCCAGATATAATATTTTCTGTGCACTGTGGATTGTGGTAGTTTTATTTCTCAGAGTGATAAATTTTTTTTAAGTGGTGGGTGTAACAGACAGAAAGTTTATGTCTCCCTGAATTCATAGGTGGAACCCTTATGTCATAGCATGTGGAGGTGGAGACTTCGGGAGGTAAGATGATCATGAAGGGGAACCCACGATGGAATTAGTGTCCTTAAAAGAAGAGGAAGAGCTAACCTTGCTCTCTCTCTCTGCCATGTGAGGGTGCAAAACATCTCCTAGTCAGAGTTCTGGTTCTTAACAGAACCTGTCCTTGCTGGCATCCTGGCCCCAGGTTTTGCAGCCTCCAAAATGTGAGGGGAAAAAAATGTATTTTGTTTAAACTACTAGGTCTGTGATAATTTGTTATGGCAGCCAGGGCAGACTAAGATAAAGGGATAAAGATCCATGAACTTTCTATTATGTACAATTTTCCAATATTCTATTAAGACCAACTAGAAAAATATTATCACCAAAATAAATACTTTTTAATATATACTTCATAATTACTTTTTAATGCCAAAGACTAGGGATGATATAATCTCAGGATAAGAAAGTCTTATAAATTATTTTCTTATTTTGCTAGGGACTATACATGCTTCCTCTCACTGGTATTTGTGAATTACTAGTTTAAAGATGGGACCTTCAGTGTCTCAAATAAGTAAATATTTCTAATGCAGAGAGCTTCGGGCATGGCTAGATCCAGGTGCCCCAGTTCTGTGGTATGCAGTCTCTCCAGTTCTTGATGTTGTTGTCTTCACTGGTGATTTTATTCTCACATAGACCCTCCCCAGGAAGAGACTATGTGATATTTGGATTCTACTGGCATAGCAACAAAATACTGAATCTCAAGAGTGACTCTCTATAGTACAAATTGGGTTATGTGCTTAAAACTAGCACAGTGACTCTGAGTAGTCAGTGTGGGGACAAATACCCACTCCTTGAAGGCAATAGATAGGGGTAGAAGACGGAAAGTATAGGAGAACTGGCTCACAGTTGTTTTTAACCAAATCACTATTACCAAATAAAGAAGAATGAATATGGACAAAAACAGCATGAGAACTATATTCTTTTATTCAATTCTAACTCATGTGCCATTTTGGTTTTATTGTGACTAACTCAAGTGAACTAAGACATACACTAGCTATACCTGTATGGCAGCCACTTTGGCTACGCAACAGGCACACAAAGATGAATTCACTAGTCCCATCTGTGAGAGCAGAGAGAGGCAGCAACTTTTCAATAAGATGTGAAGTGATTCAGAAATCAGCCCTGTCAAAGACCAGAGAATCACAATCTACATTACCATTCAGTTTCCTCCTTTGCTTGGCTCATGCAGAACCCACTTCATATAGCATAAAGATGGATGATTCATTTCTGTGAAACAATGTACCCTGCACTAATTTGAAACAGATATTTATAATATGGAGGAAGAGGAACTGGGAGACATGAATGTAACCACAGTTCAAGAGACAGTTTGGGGCCCAGATGCTTAAACAGGTGATGCATTTCCAAACTGTACTAGAGGTGCCGTCTCATATTAGAGAGCAGAGCCCATCAGGACCCACAAGAGTCAGCCTTCCTCTGCTATATAATTCCTGGCCTATTTCCAGGAGGAACATTGAAAGTCTCAGCATCACTAAACTTCATGGATGTATCAGGCTAAAATATTACCAAAGGAAGACAAACCTGACTGATTTGAAGTAATGTTTTGAAACTGAGTGAGGAGCCCACAATCCATAATAGAAAGACTCTGAAGCTGGCAGAGAGTGGTTTGAATTCTAGCTTTGTCCTTTACAACCTCTGTTATCTTGGGCAAATCAGGTGTTTCCCAAAGTATGGATCCAGACTCAAGGGTGGTATTCAAGCTGTTCTTCAAGATAATACAGGGAGTACAGGAGCCAGTTTTGAGTAATGTTCCTAATCAGCAATAAATCACTCAGTGAAAAAGTGAGTCCTGTATTCATTTCTTTAGCTCCACCTGAGTATGTCAAAGAGAAAGTTTCTATTTGGTCTTAATTTTTAACACTGGCTGATTTTGTTTTGTAATAAATGGAGAGTAGGTCTAAAGCTCAGATCTAGAATTTAGATGTAGTTTTTCTTCTATTGACATCTATTCTTAAATAGAACCAATGATCTCTGTTGTCTTCCTCTAGTAGTTGGTCTTGCCACTGCCCAAGTCTACTACCCAGATGTCTTCCCTCTATCTGGACAACTCACTTCTTCATGAGATTTTCCCTGCCCTTCCTTCCTGCAGCCAACCTTTCTTTTCTGTCCTGGCCATTCTGGCACCATCTTGGTGAATAGTTAATAGTATTTCCAAATGATGTCTCTTCCTTCCCTGACACCGTAGGATGCAGGTCTATGCATAGTTGGGCCACACTGATACTAATAAAATAAAAACACCCTATTTTATCTGTACTCTCCTCCTTCTAGTGCTAGAGCTCTGATCTTACAAGGATTAACAGCTAGATGACCTGTATCTTGGGTAGGATTTGCTTAGTTTAATTTTAGCAATTTGCTACTCTCTCAGTTTGCTATTGCAAACAATAGCTTGTGAGTGTGATGTGATACATTCCAGAGGGAAACCAAGGGCAACTGGCTTTGATTTGGAGCTGGTAGTGATGCAGTTCATGGTGACAATGATGCAATTTTTCCTGAACGGTTGGATTTGGGCTCAGACATGAGATCCAAACATGACAGAATCAAATAATTTTGATTGATGCATCAAAATGTACAGGAATTGAGCCATTCTGTGTATTGGTTTAATAAGGATTATCAAGGAAAAGAATCAAACCTTTTCATTTTGATTTTATATATGTGAATATTACTATTGCTAACAAATCAGTTCTACTTAAATTTATCTTTTTCAGTATTTTTCTTTTTTCTTTTTTTTTTCTTTTTTTTTGAGACTAGGTCTCACTATGTAGCCTGGGCTTGTCTTAAACCCGTGAAGTTAAGAGATTCCTAGCCTCAGCCTCCCAGATAGCTGGGATTACAGGTGTGTTCTACCACACCTGGCTCTTTCAGGATTTTTAATTTCAGTCCCTTCAATGGAGAATATTTTGTAATGTAGCAATGCATTGACTCAAATGAAATTACAACTCCCAATAATAGAGCACCAGACCTAGGATGATCTTCAACTCTATTTTCCAATTTCATCCAGTAGTCTTCCTTAGTTACAGTAGCTTATCTCCTATTTCTGAAATTTACCAAGTTATTCTCTATTTCAGGACTTTGCACCCTGAGTTTCTTATAGCTGAAAGATGCTCCCTCAGCTCTTATGTAGCTGATTTTTCCCTTTTTATCATTTAGGTCTCAAATAAATATCACATCTGTAGCGACTTCCTTGACCACAATTATTTTTCAAAAAAGGTTTCCACTCCTTATTTGGCCCTTTTAGAGCAGATCTGCCTGCAAACCACAGAACACTGAAAATATTTTGAGTGATCATTTTTTCAGTTCTCTCATGGAATATATATAGTACCTTGCACCCTTCTTGTTGCACAGGAGAGAAGTTAATTGTCACATAAAATGGATGCCTAAGGCATTAGAATTTAATTGTCCATGATGTAATCTGTCATTATCATATGGTTTGGTCCCTTCACAGCACTCACCACACCCTGTAATTGCTTTTCCTTTGTTTATTTATTTATTTATTGTTTATTACCCATTCTAGAATATGAGCATCATGAAGACAAGGAGCTTGTTGTCTATCTTGATCAGACTGAATCCCAAATACCTGCCACAACGCCTGTTGCATCACAAATGTAATCTTTGTTGATGAATGAAAGAATATTATTTGCCATTCATAATGTAGAATCTTTGCAATGCCCAAGGGCAGTGATTCTTAAACTGTAGTGTAGCTGCTAAAGAGCCCACCTCCAAAGATCCAGATTCAACATGGATCATTCTGAAACAGACTTTTTTAGATGAAAGGGAAAAAGTTCAAGTTGAGCTTGAATACATGTTAAGACATCCAAAGTGGTTTTCCTTTTTAAATGAAATGCTTGATTTTTATTTCATCTTGATTTCATATGGCATAGTTGACTCTCAAAAAAATTAGGAAAAAATCTGCAGAACACAGACAAAATTGTGATTAACTGAACAATATCTTAAAAATATAAAGGGAATTGTTTTTCAATGCTAATTACTTATTTCAGAGGGGAGAAAAGTCACTACTTTCTGCAAATGAAGCATTTACTACCATTTTGTTAAAAATCAAGTACAGAAAGTTCTCTGGCCACAATGTTCAAATACATCAAAAAGAAAAGGAAAAAAACAATCTGGCAGTTTCTCAAAATATGAAATGGAATTATTATGTGACCCAGCAAGTATATACGCAAAAGAATTAAAAGCAGGAATTCAAACGGGTATTTGTATGTCCTTCACAGCTGCATTCTTCACGACAGCCAAAAGGTGGAAGCAAGCTAATTGTTCATGGACAGATAAATAACCAAAATGCCATTTTATATACTACGGGTCAACCTGTAGGACAGTAGGCTAAGGGTGGTAAACCCACGGCAAAAGGACAAGTATCGTACGATCCCACTCAGAAGTGGTTCCTGGAGTAGTCAGCTCCAGGACGACCATCAGCAGAAAGGAGGCTGTTCGAGGCTGGGTAGGCGGCATGAAGAGTTAGTGTTTAAAGAATACCATTTCAGTCTCAGATGAAAAAGTTTTGGAGCTGGATGGTGGTGATGGTTGAATAACAATGTGAATATACTTAAATGTCACTGAACTGTGCACTTAAAAATGTTCAAAATGATGAACTTTATGTTGTCTATATTTTATCGAATGAAAGGGAAAATAAAACAAAGGAAAGGAGAAACTATAGTCCGGTGAAACGCTTGCATCCGAGAAATATCCCCGTCGTGCAGACTTGTGGCCCTGCACAGGCGCCTAGGTAGATCCCGGAGACCGAAGACACAGAATTTCAAGCGGTGGACTCTGTAACCTTTACACACAATGGGACTCCGGCGAGGACTCGGGAGCTGGTTGAAAGCGGCCTTTCAACGTTGCCCCGTCCTAGTTTTCTGCCATTCTTTGATTTTAAGTGCTCAAAGAAGTTCTGACAGACTTTCCTGGGGCGAGGGTGGGAGGGGAGTAAGGGCCAGAAGCAAAGACCGGGTAACTTGCGAAACGGTACAGGAAACTGCCTCGGGCTAGCAGAGAGGACCGCACCCCCCTCAGGACTGCAGCGGCCTCGTCCCGATGGAAATGGGACGCTTCTCTAGGTTGGAGACCGTGTGGGGGTGAGGGAGCAGCAAGGGAGGGAAGAAACTCGCTGCCTGCCTAGCGGCACGTAGGTGAACGCGCAGCGGCCCGTGCCTCAGTTTCCCTCAGCGGAGGTCGCGAAGCGCCGCCCCCCCTGACGTCGCGGGCCGGGCGGGGCCGGCGGGCCGCCAGGGGGCGCGAGCGCGGGGCGGCCGCCGGGCGGTGGGCGCGCGGGGACGGAGCGTGGCGCCCCCCGGCTCGCGGGCCGCGCGAGGCGGAAGCCTGGGCGGGCGGCGGGAGGCGGGGCGGCCGCGCTGAGTCACACCGGATTGACCCGCCCGCCGCTTCCAGGGGCGGAGGTGACAGCGGGCCCGGGACGGGCGGCCGCCACAGCCTGTGGAGCCGAGCACCGCCGGGCGGCGGAGAGCAGGTCAGAGGCCGGACGGGGCGGGACGGGGCATCCGGGTCGCGGTCCCGAGTTCGGGCCGCGGGGTGGAGGGTCCCGCGCCCCCGGGGACGCGCCGTGCGGCTGGGCCTGTGCCGCCCCTTCCCCGCGACCGCCGCTGCCCCAGCCGGGAGCCCGCGAGGGGCGGCGGGGCGCCGGCCCCCCTCAGAACCCTCGGATCGCCGGTCGGGTCGAGCCCGGTGGGGTCCGGAAGTTGGAGCGGCTGGCGGCCGGCGGTCCCAGGGATGCGAACGTGGGCTTTTTAAATGGTGTCAAGCCCAGGGCTCTTTGCACTGCACCGCCCTGCCACTCAGGCAACGAGATGGAATTTGAGAGCTGGGAAAGAATTCAGCATTCGCCCAGCCCTTGTATTTTACAGATGAAGAAATTCTTCTGGCGCGCTCCAAGTTACATCCCGTCGGTATAGGAGCGGTGAATCTCTGTCAGGGAGGCAAAGAGGGATGGTTTCCGAAGCAAGACTAAGACCTGTTAGGCAAGAGATGCAAGTTTGGTGATAGAGTTTTGCAGTTACACACGGGCACTTGCATTCCTCCTGCAAGCACTGATGTCCACCAGGCATCTGTTTCTCCAAGTAGTTGTCCTTGAAAGGGGTGACAGTGACACCAGTTCAGTAAAGGAATATTGGGGTTTAAAGGGAGGAGCTTAGGAGACTACTTAAGAATACTTAGTACTCGGACGTACTTAACGTGTCTTCCTTCCTTCACAAATGAAGGAAGACACGTTAAATGCAATCGCAGTATCCATTACTATCTGTCTCGTTTTGCCTTTATGAGGGTTTTTTTTTTTTTTTTGGTATTCACAAACTGATTCTGTAGTATTAATAACTTGGCGTTTATGTCTATTTTGCAGTCATTCTTTTGCAGAAATGTGAGCATCTTGTGTAGGAACTTTCCTTTCATAGTGATACTGTGGTATGTGGCGAGCCAGTGGTAGCACCAATATTTAGCGCTTCAGCATAGTTTAGCTCTGATTGTTGCAAGTGGGGGAGAGGCGTACTGATTAATACCGAGTTTCACAAGACTGAAGTACCTGATAGGATACAGGTTGGTTTCTCATAGTTAGTGTTGCCTTTATTGCTACCCCCTGATACCAAATGATGAGTAAGTTTATCCTCTAGCAAGTTAGTTTCCTTCTAACTTATTAAAGGATCCACGAGGCCTTCTTCATCTTTAAAGCTCCCTGATTTTATGTGTTAACACAATCCCCTTATTGTGACAACAATCCCAGTTACTTTATTAATGTTGGACTAAAATAAGTGGGCAGCGCTTTTTCAAATTATAGATACTTTGATGTGAAATTAAGAGATTCAGAGACTGGAACGGAATGCTGTGTATATAACCAAAAAGAGCTAAAATCTGACTTAGAGTGACATCTGAGCTATGTACAGATAACTTTTGCAATAAACTGAGAACATTCTGCCTCAGAAAAATGCGGTAAGAAGTCTTCTATATAGTGTTCATATTATGTTTATTTTCAACTGAGGCATACTAATGATCTTTATAAACAATCTGTCCAAATATACAGACTCAAAGCAGACCTCTTGTTAATTTCTTCTTTTCTGGCTCCTTTTTTATGAGGGTCTCTAATCTGTAGAGACCATCTCACATTCCTCTTCCATCCACGTTGCAATTCAGAGCCTACTTTATGCACTGATTGAACCTACACCACTTTTTCTCCTCTTAAAGACTGTGGTAAATCAGCTTGAATCACTATTGAAGATTTCCTGATAACTAAGGGTGAGTATTCATTTTGGGCATAGTATAAGACTCCCTTAAGTTCTGGTTCTGGAGAGGGGATAAAGTGGACTTCAGACAAGATCGGGCGCGTTCAGGGTGGTATGGCCGTAGACTAAAGTGGACTTCATTTAGATATTTGCCCTTTCTGTGCTTGGAGACTGCAAAAGGAAGCCTCCAGAACCAGAGAACTCATTAACCACTGCCTCAGAAGGCAACCCTTTCTTCAGGATGCTTAGCAAATCTTCAAATTCTTGGTGTTAGTAATCCCCCTGATCAATTTATCAAAGCTGGGCTAAAGTAAGTAAAACGTGATTTTTTTAAACTTTATAGACTATTCAGATACTATAAGGCTTGAATTATTTTCTGTTTATTATTCTATTGTTTTTGAAGTCAGTTAATGTATTACTTACAACATGGCATTATTAGATTATCTGCTCTGAAATTCTCAAGTATATGTGGTCTTCAGGTAAAGCACCTTTAAACATCATAAAGAATATTTCTGCAGAGTTTCACAACATCACTTAAATTAATATTAGTTTCTTTTTATACCCAGCTCAGGAAAATATCTGAATATATGAATTTTCAAACAGGGTAATCTTGTTGGCCAGGTGTTAATTATGAGTTACCAGTCTCTCACCTGGAAAGGTAGAAAGTTCTAAAAGCCATCAATCAGAACAGCTCCACTAATGACAGAGAGTAAACACAACAGGGCATCAACTTTTGATTGGGCAGCCATAAAAGGAAAATGGACATAGAATAGCTGAAGCGTATTGTTTTATTCTCAGATTTGTAAGGTCTTCTAAGTTGAAGAATTTGACTGAGACAATGCAGTGAAGCAAGTAGGGAGTTGTGCTGGAGTCTGAGGTTTGAAGGAAGGACTTTTTGTCCTGACTGGTTCTTTCATTCATAAATACTGAGGACCCAGAGGTACCACGCAGCGTTCCAGTGCTGGGGAGACAGCTGTCAGTCAAGCAGCCAGCCAAAGCCCTGGCCATATGCAGCAGGTATGCCAGTGGTAATGGAGGAAGGCAGAGAGTAAATCCTTGAGTGGCTGTCAGTCACATGATCGGGGTACAACAGAGGCCTCTGACACCTTTTAAGTGGGAAAAGAGTTTGTTTTTATATGTAGTGGCCAGAGAAACCTCTATTAATGACCATTTTTCATCTAAGCTTTGGAAGACTTGAGGGAGTAAGGAGGCAGAAGGATGAACAACTTCCAAGCCCTGATGCAGGAGCGTGTTTGGCATGTTTGAGGCATGGTGCGGTCATGGTGGCCAGGCAGTGCCAGTGTGGGCGAGGGGAGAGTGGCAGCAATTGGGGCACGGTGGGCGTGTAGAGGGGCACATCAGTGTAGGCCATTGTGAGCAGTTTGGCCTTTGCTCTGAGTGAGGGGGAAGAAGCCATGAGAAGCTTTGAACAGAAGATTTACGGTCACTTGTGTTTTATTTTATTTTTTGTGACATTACTCTCAATTTATTTTAGTATGGAAAGATACAAATTTTAAGGTATTGGTAGAATCCATAGAATAACTTTTCATTTCTCCATTTTAAATTTTCAAATTTCATTTTTTAAAAATAATTTATTTATATATACATATATTTCACATCATTGTAATTCCCCGGGAGTCACCCACCACCTCCCCTCTCTGGCCGCTTGTGTTTTAAAAGGATCCTTGGGCAAGAGGACAGAGGAGGGCAGGACTGAGTCAGGGAACCTCTCCCTGTCGTAATCACTGTGGGGGAACCCTAAACTGCACCTCTTTGGGCCTCTGCTTCCTCATCTGTAGAGCTACCAGGTACCCTGTACCCCTAGAATTTTAAGAATGCTAGTCATGAGGACTCGCTTTGGGGAACAAGAAGATTGTATACAAAGAGGTTCTAATAGTAGCTTCAGATGACCTGAAAACTTGTAGCCACCTTGCTTTGAGCTCATCTACTCCAAACCGAAAGGTAATTAGGTTTTTTACAGTCAGGTTGTCATAGAACAAAAACACTGTTATGTGAGTATTGTGTGCTGATCCCTCTGGTACTCTGCTGACCCCTGAATTTTCCCTTCCTTCCTGCTTGAAAAAGGATGAAAAGCTGTTACTCATCAACAGAGCTGGCAACCAGAAAAGCTTTTGTTATTAGGAAAGTTGGAACCTTTGGGAAAGGAAACAATTGTACTTTTATTTTATTTTTTTAATTAATATTTATTTATTTTCTTTTACATTCGTTGCCTATCCCGAGGTTCTCCCACCATCTTGTCACCCATGAATCATCATCTTAATCTTTTGTGCCCATCCCACCCCCGGTTTTTCCCCCTCCCCCTCTCTTGCTCTATGCTTCAGTTATGCTGTTTGTATTGGTCACTGGAATTCTTTCTTAACATGCAGCAAGTCTACAAGTTTTATTTTTTAATTCCCTTATACTCTTCCCCTTTCACCTGATGACTCATAGATCTCATAGATACTTATTCTAATGTATTTAATTCTTTGTATAGGATCTTGCAAGGTGGAAATGGTTTTTTTTAATATGGATATATTTAAATTTATAATGGTATCTTTCATTTTGCTTCTTTTTCTCTAATTACTATTTTTTATTTTATTTATTTTTTTATTTTTAAGAGACTAGGTTTGCTGTGTTGCCCAGGGTTGTCTCAAACCCGCAGACTCAAGTGATCCCTAACCTCAGCCTCCCAAGTAACTGGGATTACAGGCATGCACCACCACACCTGGCTTTCTAAGTACTATTTTTAAGAAGTATCCTTGTTTCTATCTGCACATTGAATTGTTTCTGGATGCTGCCTTTTGCTCCATGCCATATGAAGAACCACGGTTGTACAGATCTTTACCAGTACAGTAGATGCTCAACTTGTCCCTGGTCCCTAACACTATTTATTTCGACCGTGAACATCCTCATACTGAAACAGGGTATAAAGAAGACTTTCTGACTTTAACTGGATACACCTATCTGCCTGCTTCTCTCTACAAAGCAGGCTACACACTGTTCATTAGCATTTGCACTGTACCTTTACCATTGATATGCAAACACCAGCTACCAGCTTCTCTCTGCTTTCTTTCCCTTTTTCAGACCTAAAAAGAAAAACTTAAAGACACAGTTTAAACTCTATATTCGTGGGTTCTTTCCACCATCCCCAGCCTTCTCAACCAAATTACCAAACCAATGCAAGACTATCAGTGCAGACTAATTTATTTCTAACAAAGTGACTTTCTAATTACTACAAAAGAAAACATGTAAGACTCAGATTACTTTAACATTGTCCAAACCTTTCTCAGCATTGTCCAAAGTCCTTTCCCCAGATTGCCCAGAAATCCTGTCTCTCAGTCCTGATCATCTCACCAATGTCCAGTCAGAGTCCATCTCCAGACGCTTGAAGGCATGTTCCTTTGGCTGCTCCCTTGGCATGCTCCAGCTCCTCCATGCTGTCCTCTTCTTGTCATTCAGGTAGAAGCTTCATGGTACCGGACCCAGCAAAGTTCACTTTCTTTTCAGGCTGTCTTTTGCATGGCCTCTCGCAGACACAAGTTAAACTCAGCAAAACAAACTCCAACACGGAGTTCTAATCTGCAAACTTCTTAACTGCATCTAGCACACATGCTGCCAGCCTGGGTCAGCCAAGGGTTGCAGGCCCCTGGTGGCCACATGGCCAAGCTCACTTGGCTCACATCTTTACAAGATTGCTGATTCCCATCTCTCCTCCATTGAGCCTCTCTCTCTATCCAATCTCCATATTGGAATCCTTCTCTTTGTTTGCACACCCTTTGTATCTCCTGATTTCCCCCTTCCAGGAAATCTGTTTCACCTTGACCATTTCACTTCTTTCTCCCCCTGCATCTCACTGAAGGGAAATTCCAACTAAGGTCATTCTCACATTTTAGCATCTGTCCTTGAAATCTGCAATCTTAAACAGGAGACAAGGGGGAGGTAGCACACCCTATCAATAACTGTACATAGAATGCTGCACAGTGTACCAGTGGGATATTTTCTTAGAAGGGTACTGCTGGATTATAGGCTTTCTAAATTTGATGAAATAGAACCAGATTTCTCTCCACAATGCCTGTACCAGTCTCTCACTGGAAAGTTTGAGGGGATACCTATATTCTCCTCTCCCCTCAACATTTATCTTTATCTAGCTCTCTACCTTTTCTAATCTTATAGGTTCATTGTGATTTCTTATCATTTTGTTTCTTGTCATTCATCTATCTCTGATTAACAGCTCTTTGAGCATCTGTTTTACCTGTAGCTTTCTTCTGCTCATATCTTTGTCCACTTTTGGAATTGCTCTTTTGTTACTGTTGACTTGTAGAAGTCTTTTTATACTATAGATACTCACTGGTATATACAGACAATAACTTCTCATTTGGCGTCTAATAATTTTGTCTTTGTTGTTCTTTAATCAATCAAAACTACAACTTTTCGTACAATCAGATCAGTTTTTTGGCTTGTATTACATGCATTTGGAGTTTTGTTTAAGGAGCCTCTCCCAATCTCTAGGTCATAGCTACGTCTTTAATTCATCTGGAGCCCACACTGCACATGGTGTTAGGCAGAGATCCAGACCTATTATTCTCTGTTGAATGAGCCATTTTTTCCAGTAACATCTCCAAAAAATTTATGCTTTCCTCCATTGAATTGTGGTATCCTCCTTCTTACTTATGATTTCTATGGATATACTCATCTGTCCCTGGACCTCTATTCTGTTCTATTAGCTGGTCAGTTCTTGCTCCATTGTTTTATGTGTTCTTACTGTGATAGCCTCATAACTAACATAGCAAGTACCTTATCTCTGTTCTTCATTTTTAAATTTACTTAGCTACTTTTCGTCCACTTTTTCCATGTAAAACTGGGCTAGATTTATCAGGTTTCTTCAATTTTATTGTTTGAAGAATTTAATTTATTGGGATTGTACTTAATTTATAAATTGTTCAGTAGAGGCTTTAAAACATCAACTCATTTCCTCCAAGAACAAGTAAGGTATCTCTCTGTTTATCCAACTCATTATTTTTTTTAGAATTTTGTTTTATTTGGAACTAAGTTAAAACTAACAAGAGTTCTTAGGTTAGTACAAAGAGCTCTTGTGCACCCCTCTCTCCTAGAGTCACCAAATGTTAGCATTTAGCTATATTTGCTTTATTACTGCTTCTCTGTATTTTGATGCATATTTTCCCCCTGACTCATTTGATTTACAGATCTCATGCCACTCTATTCCTAAATATTTCATTAATTCTTTTGTTAAACTCCTTTATTAGAACTTGAACAAGAAAAAAAAAAAAAAAGAACTTGAACATTTTCTCCATAGACATCTCGGAGGATATTCTCGGCTACAAAAGAAAAGATTGGGTTTTTCCTTGCATGTGTGTCTTCCGAGTGGCTCCTTTCCCTTCACAGGGAACACTTCATGTCTGCTCCTCAAGTTTGGGAGGCTTTTCCTCACTCCTGAAACAGGCAATTTTCTGGATATCAGCTGGGTGTTTCTACAGTTCAACTCAGTTCTGACACTATCGCCAGGTAGTGGTCAGATCCCACAGGTTAGGGGCTCAGGATCCCACTCCTCTTAAGATGTTAATTGTAAGTTGTAGGGTCCCTGAACTACCCACAACTTCTGATTGAGATTGGGGATTCTCATGACCCCTTCTTCAAGTTTCATTAATTTGCTTGAGTGATTCACACTTACATTGACCAGTTTACTAAAGGATCTGAGCAGTGATCCAGATGAACAGTGAGATGAAGAGCTATACAGAGTGGGGTTTGAGAAAATCCTGAGCACAGAAGCTTCAGTTCCTATGTACTTGGGGTACGACACCCTCCGGTGTGCATGTTTGCCTAACTGGAAGCTCCCCAAATGCCCTACAATTGGGGTTTCATGAGGCTCCCTCAGATAGGCAGGATCAGTTATTAAGTCTGTTTCCACCTCCTCTCTTCTCTTTGCAGAAGTGGGAGAGGACAGTGGGACTGAAAATCCCATGCTTCTCATCATGGCTTGGTCTTTCCAGGCATCAGGAGCCACCTAGAGTTGCTTCAGTAAAACAAAAGACACCCTGGTGTTCTTATCACTTAGGAAATTACAACAATTTTAGGCGCCCTGTGGTGGGGACAAGGGTGTGTGTGGGTGTGTGTGTTTACACACACATTTTTGTTTATTACTTTACATTGTTAAAAATTAATGTCTAAATATTTCTTAGTTGCTGTTGTGAATCTTGTCTTCTTACTGTTTTCTGTTTGGCTGTTGGAGTGTTGATAATTGAGTATCAAGAAAAGAAGTATTATTATAAACTGATCTTGTATCTGACAGCCTTGCTTTGCTGTCTTATTCAAATAGAGTTCTGCTGTTGTTTTTTCCATGTAGTTAATATCATCCTTGAAAATAGTAATGGGTCTGTTACTCTCTTCCTGTCTTCTCTTTCTCTCCTTACAGTGTTGAACAGGACTCCCATTGCCTCTGCAAAGCAGTGCTTATGCCAGTGGGTTTCTTGGCCTTGTTCTCACTATTAAGAGAGTGACTCTAGGGCCGGGCATGGTGGCTCGTGCCTGTAAGTTTCAGCCTATGAAGCTGCTGGGGCTAAGGATCATGGTTCGAGTCCCGCCTGGGCCCGCAGCGAGACCTAGTTCCAAAAAAAATAGCTGGGTGTGGTGGCGTATACCTGTAATCCCAGCTACCTGGGAAGCTGAGGCTGGGGATTGCTTGTGTCTGTGGTACCCCAGGCAATGAGAGCCTGTGGTTCCACGGGCAAAAATAGTGAGACTTAGTCTTAAAAAAAGAGAGAGAGAGTGAATCTAAAGTTTCCCCATTTTATATAATTTTGTTTTACGTTTTATCTGTACCTTGACAGATTAAGGAGTTCTTCGTTCCTAGTTTGATGAGCATTTTTCATTATAATGGTATTAAACATAATCAGACACATTTTTAGAATTTGTCTCTAAAGAAATAGGGTATTATTAGGCAGACTGCATACTAAAACCCTAAGACTATTTCAAGTAAAAAACGATTAATGAGTCTTCAGTGTTTCCAAACCACACACACACACACACACACACACACACACACACGTATGTGTGTATTTAATTCATGGTAAATATCTCATGATTCTAATATAAACTTATTTCACCATAAGGTCAGGTTTTCCTTCCTGAGAGTCAGAATTTAAGTAGCTGGTATGAAGAATGAGTGAACAGGCCATATTTGGCATCATAAGAGTAGCTGTTAGCGTTGTTGTAAATATAAGATATGTAAGATTATAGTTTCCTTGCTCTGCAGATTAGTCTACTCCCGTTATAAACCTTACCTAAGTATATCTCATGAAATACTGAGAGAGTTCAGCAGTAACTCTCAGCACCGGTAAATGCTAGGGTATTGGGAAGCTGGTTTTTTTGGCCATTTCTTCCTTTTTGGTATATGGTTAGAGTGGTTATTTTGGGGTTTTTTTGGGGGGCATTGATTGAGGTGGTTTTAAAAGCTAATTATGTTTTTCTAGTGATAAAATCAATACCTCTTCATTGTAGAAAATTTGCAATGCAGAAAAACAAATCTTTAATGCTGTCTTTTAGTACCAGCCCCTAGTAGAATGTTGGCTTTTTCTCACTCTCGTTTCTTTTCAGGGGGAAAGAATGCACTTAAAATTGGGCTATAATGAAACAAGAAAGATATGGAGTAACAGCTTGCTGGTTCCTTAGAAATTCCCCAACAGGGAATTGGGCTACTGAAAAGGAGGCCTGTGCACTGGCAGCCTCACTACTAGAGTATGGAGCAGTCATCCCAGAGTCCAGCAGACCGAAGAGGAAGTCTCCTCCACGTCACTGTTGTAGTTCAGTTCTTTGGCTAGTGCCCGACCTCATTTGCTCTCATCTTTCAGAAAATAGAGAATGGAGAAATATTTGACACATTTTCTTTTGACTCCAATAAACCCCAATCAGTCATCTTGTTCACCTAATCACGTCTGCTGTTGTGATGAATGGAACTTTGGTGATAAATAGCAGAAGATCCAAAATCTGTAAGCTAGCATTTCTATCAGCTGCAGTGTCAATATTTCTCCTGTTCCCCAGTCCTTCACCTTGCTCTACTTTTTCATTTTGCCACAACTCCTGTTACTTCCTTTTATCTGTTGTCTGCCTTGCCCATCTCTCAAGGAAACAATTCTTGTAGGGCAGGAATCTGTTTTGTTCACTGCTGTATCCCCAGCACCTCAAGCCTTGTCTGTCTGGTGCTATGTGCCCTCAACAGAGGATCCAGATAATGAATCAACCTTAAAGAGACTGCGCTGTGAGACACAGAAGGGATGTGTCTAAGGGAGGGATGAGGAGTGAAAGTTCTCTTAACTGCCTTTAAATGCAAGAGTTCAGTAAGCTAGGAGATTCCCTATTTCTACCTTAACTTTTTTTTTTTCTTATTTTCTTACAACATTGGTCATCTTGCTGGCTGTGGTGGCGCACGGCTTTAATCCCAAGCCTAGGACAGGAGGCTGAGACTGGTAATCGCTTGAGTTCGTGGGTTCAAGACCCACCTGGGGCAACATAATGAGCCCTAGTCTCAAAAAATAGCTGGCCATGGTGGTGCGCGCCTGTAATCCCAGATACCTGGGAAGCTGAGGCTGGGGATCACTTGAGTCCTGCATACCCTGGGCAATGAGAGTCTGCAGTTCCCTGGGCAGCAAGTCCTAGCCTCAAAACAAAAACCAACATTGGTTATCTTTGTCTAGTTATTTTCCTCCTTGGGCATGGCCCTCCTTTCAATGACCACCACCTCCCCAGTCTCTCTTCCTTGTTCTCCCTTTCCAACTCTTTCTGCAAGTCATAGATTGTGGTTAGTGCACTGGTCATCTTTTTTCCCCCCCCCTTTTGAACAATGTCCTTTTCCTGGTGAGAACCTGCGCTCCTGGACCTCAGCAGACCAGGCTGCTCAGCTCTCCAGGAGCAACCGTTAAGCAGGTAGCAGTGCTGACCATGTCAGGAACCTCTTACAGGCCAGGTGTGTGGAGTAATTCTCCAGACTCCTTGGTTTTGGAGCTTCCTGCGGTACAGGAGCCTGTCCCTTTTTCCCCTGTCCAGTGTGGTCTCTAGGTTCTGGACCTCTTCCTTCCTACTGTTTGTCTGCTCATTCAGAGTCGTCCATTGCGATGGTGATCACATGATGTAGCTTCTGAGTCTTCTAGTTCTGGTGTTCCCAGTCACTCTCAGCAGAGAAGTTCCCCTCTGGTCAGCTCTTCTCAATTCCTTTTGTGGTTTCCAGTCCTGCCGTGGGGCCGCAGCCACATCTCTGAGGTTTCCCTCCCCCAGTTGGAGGAGGGCGCCTCCTCGTTTGTACACTTCTAGGGGTTTGGGCTCCAGCTGCTGGAGATGTCAGAGGTGCAACTCGTCTCATGTTTATGGTTCGGACTATGCTCTGTTTGGTGTGTACCAGGTGATGACTGTGTCCTCTCATTGCCTGGATGTCTGTAGCCGGACTGCCTGATTTTCTGATGCCTTGTGGAAATCTAATTGAAATGGAGTAAATTGGCCCACCTCTATTTGGCCTACCCCTAACCCCCATGGAAGCAGAGGTTGGCTCCCCTAGCCCAAGACTCCTAGACCCTGAGATCCTGGTGGTACCCTGCCCCTGCCTCAGCCTGTAGCTTACTTCCATGGGGGAGTCGTGAAGCCCCCTGCCTGAAGCCTAAGCTGCTTTGGGGGTGCTCAGTTCTCCTTCCTTGGTCCTTTAAACACAAACAGAGCTCATTTCTCTGCATCTCTTTTGGTTGCTCCTGTGGAGAAAATGCCTGGGGAAAGTAGACTGGTTGTCTGTGCTGCTGATGAGCATTGGTGGGAGCAGGGCCCCAGGGAGATAGTGCTGACATGCTAGCCATGGGTGCTGTGTACACTCTGCATTGTTTCAGGAGTTGATTCCCTTAGGATAAATGATCTTCCCCATCAGCAGAAAAGGTTGCAATGGATATGCCCAGTTGTGCTGAACTCCCAGCTGACGCCTGACGCCCTCACCCTTTCTCGTTTATTCTTTCCTCCCAGCCCTAGCAATGTGGAAACCTTTCAGCTTTTCTGTCATTTCTGTATCTAGTCCAGGATGGTGGTGATGAATGGTCACGCTACACATGTACTGGCCACGTTATTATAAAAGTAAGACCTCATATTGATAGTTCTCTGTAAGGTTCTGAAAAAGGGAACTGCCACATGTATACTGTAAGGCTCTCTCCCAACCCAGGCCACAGGGCCTATGCATCCTGCCGAGATCATTCTCTAAATCACTTTCATCTGTTACTGCTTGACACTTGTTGTCCACCCTTCCCCACAATAAATCCTGTACTCTGCTCACATCTGATCCAAATCTACTTGAACTTACTGCTGTACTTCTGCCTCTCCCCTTCCTACTCTAAGACATTTCTCCTGCCTGCAATAGTAGCCATAGCGGGCCGGTGCACGGGTGGCTCATGCCTGTAAGCTTCAGCCTATGAAGCGGCCAGGGTTGGGATCGCCTGGGGCCCGTAGCGAGACCTAGTTCCAAAAAAAGATAGCTGGGCGTGGTGGCGTGCGCCTGTAATCCCAGCTACCTGGGAAGCTGAGGCTGGGGATTGCTTGAGTCTGTGGTACCCCGGGCAACAAGAGCCTGCGGTTCCACGGGCAAAAATAGCAAGACCTAGTCTCCAAAAAAATAAATAAACAAAATAGAAATAAATTAGTAGCCATAGCGGTACATACAAATGATAACCGTTACTCTTTAATGAGTTTCACTAATGGTCTGAATCAAAAAGAAGGAATGTCAAGCCACAATAACATAATAATGGTAGCTGATATTTTCTCCAATCCCCATACCAAAAACATTTTCATTTAATCTTCAGACATAAGGAAGTTGCTGTGTAGTCCTTATTGGACATAAGGAGACCCGAAGGTACAAATCAATAAGGAGACTTGCCCTAAAGTAATGTGCTGTTAAGCATTTGAGCTGGAATTCATGCTGATGTCTTTTATCTCTAAAACTCTGCTCTTAACCTTTGTGCCACAGTGGACCTCAGGTGAGTAAGTATCTGAAGATGAGGCTGCATTGTACAAACAAAACTTGGTGGAGGATTTTCCTTTTTTCATGAAAACCACACTGACTCACCAGTGCTCTATGAACTGTGGAAGGGCTGGAGGGAATTGCTCTGGGAGCCCCTCTCCTGATCCTGAGCACTGACTGCTGCAGGCAGTTAGCAACTGGTCAGGGAGGGTATTGCCTCCAGAGGGCAAGGCTCTGAGATTGTTGGTCCACCTAACAGTCTTTGCCTTTTCTAGCTTTCACCTAGTGAGAAGTTTGAGATACACAAAAATGAGTTAAGTGTAATACAACAAATGTGTTCATAACCAATACTCATTTTAAGATCTGTGACACTGTATCTCTGTTCCCTGGCTCTTTGCCCTTTTCTAGACTCTCTGGTTCTCATCGCCTTTTATTTACATTTGACAACAATACCATTCTTGTCACCTAAAAAAAATGTAGCAACAACATACTCAAGGGTGAGTCAGTGTTGAAATTGTTCTCTTTTGTCTCAATTTTTAAAAAATTGACTTCTCTGAATCAGGATCCAAGAAATACACACCTCTTGCATTTAATATGTTTAAATGGCTTTTTAGTTAATGAGTTTTCTTTCATTTTTCATTTCAGTTTTCTTTTTACTGCAGTGTTTTTTGTTTTGTTTTGTTTTTTTGAGACTAGGTCTCGCTATTTTTGCCAGTGGAACTGCATGCTCTTGTTGCCCGGGGTACCACAGACTCAAGCAATCCCCAGCCTCAGCTTCCCAGGTAGCTGGGATTACAGGTGCACACCACCACGCCCAGCTATTTTTTTGGAACTAGGTCTCACTGCCAGCCCCAGGCGGGACTCGAACTGCGATCCCTTGCCCCTGCTGTTTCATAGGCTGAAGCTTACAGGCGCGAGCCACCGTGCCCAGCTTACTGCAGTGTTTTTGTTGAAGAAAACAGCCTTTTATCCAGAGGTTTCCCACATTCTGGAGTTTTCTTTAAATGACTTTTGACAGAACTTTGTTTTGTGACCCTCCCTGTAGTGAGTTAACCTTACTCTTTAATCTGTCAGCCGCTGGGGGAGTTTCAGGAGCTCCAGCCTCCATAAATAGAAGGGATTCACTGCCCTCTAACTGGTCTGGCCCAGAGGTCAGGCTGAAATGTCCCAGGTGAAAGGAATGCCATTCTCAAGAGACCATCATCTCTGGAAAAGCGTTTTGCCTCGGGAGGGAGGCTTTTTACCTTTGTACAACTTCTCTTTGGTAGAGCAGTTTTACATTCCCTGGTTGGAGGAGACTGAGAGTTTGGTTAGCCTCGGTGGTTGTTCTTCTAGACAGTGTTTGTTGCTTTAAGGATTTCGGGGGCTCTGTGCCAGAACTTCCTTGGGATATTATTGACTTACAGTCAGGATCTGCTTATCAGGAAGCATCTGAGAAGCCTGGGGAGGGTCAGGTAAGAGGAGAATGAGTGTGGTTAAAACCCAAGTGTCGGTGCCTGCTGGGGTTCTGTGTTCTTGAGCAGCCAGCTGGGCTCCACAGCCTCATCCTGACACTTAGTTTCCAAAACCTTGGCTTTCACTCCTTGTTCTTTTCCCAGTCACTGTCTAGATGTTTGCTCAGTAACTATATTTGGATCACTGTAGACATGGAGAAATTCAGTTTTGTTTTATTTTCCTTTTAGTCTAGCTGCCTTGACTGGCTGGTCAGCTGTGCTAATTCTGCAGGGTAATAAATCAGTATAAAGTTTTAAAAAAGGGGGGTGGGTGGGAATTGAAGTTTGAAGTTTTGTTTGTATTTACTTAATGATTTAAAGGTTGTAAGAGTGAAGATCACCGTCATCTAATTTTAATTGTTTTAATAAGCCATGGCTAAAAATTAACACAGAATGTAAAGTGTTTAGTAAATTACAGCCTTACCTAGACTTTTATTATGAGGCTAAGTGGTTATTTTAAATAAGGGGCTTGCTTATATTAAATCATTAATAACAGTAAATTAATGAAAGTATTTGTATTGAATTTTATCAGTTTGTTCAAACTTAACTATGTTCCACAAGTAGAAATCAGGCTTGGTCAGCAGTCTCTTCTGGTGACTGGGTGTTTAAAAATTAAAATATAATTACTGCACTCAGTAAGTGTTAGAGGTGATTTGCTAATTTATTAGTTGCTTTGATTAGTTAACAATAAAATTCCTTGTAGTGATCAATTAACAATAAACATTAGCACTTCATGGTCATCGCTAATTACAGGAAGCAGTAGCACACATGAGACATTATGTTTACAAAGCAGGTTGTGGATGTAACTACTGGACTGTAGATATGTCTTGTAAAATGTAGTGCTGTCCAGAGAACTGCCAGCATTTTGGTGAGACTAGGGTTTAAGGTGTACGGTAACTAGGGAGGCTGGCTTACAGTTGGGGACCAGATCATGATGAGCTTCCCACCCCACCATCTGCAAAGGAGTTTCAGATACCTCTGCCAGTAATGGATGGAAAACCCTGGAGGAACTTGAAGCAGTAGAGAATTTTGATATTTGTATTTAAAAAGATAACCCTAGTTGCAGTATAGAAAATGGGACAAGGCGATGAAACTTCAGTCCCAAAGAAAAAGATGGTGATGGTGTGAAGTAAGGCAACAAGAATCTCAAACTTGTCAATTTCAAGCCCCAAAGAACGATTTTTAAAAGGTCAGTGTGTTTGAAGCACTTAGTAGTCGTGCCAGTGTTTTTCCTAGAAGTACAGGATTTTTTTCAGAAGATTAAATTAATTTCATATCCCTCTTCTATCCCTGGAAGGCATTTGGCAAAGGTTTTCTTGGACCCTTCTGCAGGAATCTCTTTGGAAACTGCTGCCAAATCTGTGTGAGTATTGTGAATACTCAGCTTATTTAGAGCTTAGAGTGGCGAGAGATGTCAATTGCTTTGTCCTTATGATCAGTAACCACAAAGAGTCACATTACTCCCCCTGCCTCTCAGGAGGACAGCAGGAGTTTGGAGCAGTTAGCCTGCCCCAGAATTTGCTGCCTCATCTGTGTGATTTCTGTTGCAGTCCATCTGAGTGATACTGAGAGTTCGAGTTCTCCTTCTCCTTCATTACCATCATTACCATTCTCGCAGTTGACATTTACGGAGTGCTTACTATTTTCCAGGAATTGTATTAAGTTTTTTACCTACATGATCAAGCATAATCCTTATAACAGCCTACAAAGTAAATTACTATTATTATCTTCAATTTAGAGATGAGGCAGCAAAGGTTCAGAGGGGTTTGGGTAACCTGCCCCTAGGTCATACAGCTTGACAAAAGGTGGAGCCAGAAATTGAATCTAATTCTTACTTAAGAGTCTGAACGCTTAACTAGTATAAATATAGTTGTTACTGCAACTTAGTGGCAGATATAACTTCTCTTTTTATTTATGTTTAATTTCAGAGATATAATTCCTGAATCATGAATTGGGTTGAAGGGTGTTCCTGATTTCTCTTTTTAAATTTATTCTTATGTAGCCTTCCCTTTGAAAAGTTCACATAAGCACACACTTTATAATGTACCCCCACCCCCAGCCCATAACAAGTATAAAACACAAGTGTAGGACATTTTTGAAAACATACAATGCAGGAAAACCTTTGGGATGTGGAGAAGGAGCAGAATAGGGGAGGCATTTAAAGTTTTTTCAAGGCAGAATATTCATGTATGCCTTCACTATTTTGCTTGAAGTATAGCAATTTCTAAAATAGGAGACACACTCATTTCTAAAAGTTGGGCTATAATTAACATAGCAAAAAATTCACCCTTTTAAAGTGTACAGTTGGATGGGTTTTGAGTATGTTTACAAAATTATATAACCACTACCACTAATTCTAGAACACTTGCATTGCCCTAAAAGGAAACCCCATACTCAATAGTAGTCATTCCCCAGTTCTCCTTTCTGAGATACTAATTTTCAAGTCTGTTGAATACTGAAACATAATTCAAAGCTATAAAAGATTTTGAAACTCTAACAATCCTCTTTTCTTCAGTGCAGATAATGATAATAATGGAAACCTGTAGTGTTTACTACAATTCAGGTACTATTCTAAGTGCTTTACCTCAATTTATTCATTAAATTTCACTGCAACTGTAAAATGTAGGTTCAGTCATTAAACTCATTTGACAGCTGAAGGCACAGTGAAATAACTTACCTCAAATCCTCTAACTCTAATAAGGAATGGGACTAGGGTAGAAATGTCTGCTTTTGTAGTGTGTGCTCTTATTTGTCACTTATGTGTTTAGCTGATGTTGTATTTGAAAATGGCATGAAGACCTAGAAAAACTTTATGCTAAATGAAAGATGCCATCACAAGAGGCCAGTTGTGGAATGATTATTGGAAATACCCAGAACTACAAATCTATAGAGACAGAAGGTAGAGTCTGGAGATGGAATGAGGAGGCTGTTGGGGAAAATGGGAAGTGATTGGTAATGAGAATGGAGTTTCTCTTTGAGATGCTGAAAATGTTCTAAAATAAACAGTGGTGAAGATTTCATAACTCCGCATTTACCAAACCCATTGAGTTGTACAATTTAAATGGATTAATTGATAGTGGTTTTAATGGATAATTGATATCCATTAAATGGATATATGAATTATAATTCAATAAACTAAAAAAATTTTCAATAAAATAAAAATGCTTTTTAAAAATGCTTTTTAAAAATTATATAGCCAGGCTGATTTTCCTTAGAATAGCTGTTTTCAGCTAAAGAAAAAAAAATACAATCCCTCTTTTTCCCCTATTATATGGAGTGCTCAGTTATTCACAACCATTGCAATTGTTTACCCAAAAGTTTGAAGGTGCCTTCACATACCAGTCAAAGCCTGGAACCTTCCTAGACTGGAAGTGAGGCCTTTGGGATCCCCTACAACTGTGGGGAAGAGTAGGTTTTTGTATATAGTGCAGCCACACCCTGTTTGTGACAGCAATTGTTGTGCAAGCTCATCAATCTGGATTGGTTCTTTGTTGATTCTAGCAGTTAGAGAAGAATGTCAGGGCCCTTGTGGATTTTACAGGCCTCAATATCTCAGGGAACCAGGTCCACAGGCACATCAGGTAGGGAGGCTGGGCAGCAGGAGCAGAGAGCACCCCAGTCTCCCAGGAATTTTCACACTTTTCCTCAGGTCTCTTTCTCTCTCTGTGCTCGCCTTCTCCTGCTCCCCTCTTTTTCTCGCTCTGCACCTCCTGGAGTGACATCACCCCCTTATCACTTCCTCCTAGGCCTGAGTCCACTCACACATGCACAAACCCACTGGGCCAGATATGTACAATCACTGGGCAATGCAGTACCACAGGTGCTGGTCATAGAGGCCATTGGTGGAAGGGCAACAACCCTGATAATCATTTACCCTACACTTGTTCATTGGGAATATGGCTATATATTTTTATATATAATTTCAAGCAGTTCAATGTGTGTAGTCATTCATAGTGCAAGTATTGATGGATGCCCTGCTGTGTATCAGCCAGAGCTCAAGCTGCTTGATTTAAACCAGTGAATAAAAGAGACAAAAAAGAATCCCAGCTGGGCAGGTTTATGGTTGATTTGGGCAAACCAGATAAGGAATCTTGGAGTTCATGGTAGATGTGACAGGCCATTAGTGCTGAAGCAGGAGTCCGAGTACACAAGCAGACCAGCATTTAGGAAAGCTGGCTGCATCTGTGCCTCTCAGCCCCCCTGGAATCTCCGTTCTCACAAGCTCCTTTTCATAATGATCTACTGGGGTCCGTGTTTATAGGTATGCACACTCGTGCTCTCTAGCTTCTCTCATGGATGTCTGTAATTACAGGTACACGCTCCACTGTGCTCACACTCCCAACACTTTTTATAATTAGCACCTTATCGTATGTGGACAACAAAACCTGGGAGGAACAAAGGCTACAGGTGGTGGCTGTGGAGGCTGGCTGTGGAGGTGGTAAAAGAGCCGAGCCACTCCATTTTCCCAGCAGGCACACAGGAGATGAGCATAAATTCTTTGAGTATCATTTGAGTTGGATCTTAGAAGATAATGGTAGTTCACTCAGTTGATGAGTGTTCTGAATGTTTTATGGAAGAGTGAAATATAGCTAATTCTGTCAAAACACCTAACGTTAGATGTAGATCGTGTCATTTTTGTTTCAACTGTGCAACAAATAACTTTACCACCACAGTGATTTATAACTGTTTACTTTGATTCTCATAGTCAGAAGTCTGGCTGCAGTTTGAGCTACACTGGGCCTAGTGGAACACTTTAGAGGCTTCCATCCAGGTTCAAGTCGACTTCCCCTTATCTTTGTTGTAGGAGTCCAGAGTACGTTCTTCCCATCCTGGGGACAGGCCAAGCCATAACAAATGCCTATGCCATTCCCACTGGCACTGTATTTGTCAAGCCAATCACACCTGGCCAACATAATTTATTGGGAAGAGTAGTCTGCCAGCAGTGAGCAATCCACACAGGTGCACAGCAAAGGCTGTGAGTCTGTAATTCCATGTGATTTCTGTCAATTATGTGAAAAATGTCAATTCACAGATCCAAACAGCTTAATGAACTTCAAGCAAGGTAAATATAAAAAACTGAAACAGCAACAAAAACTATACATAAGCACATTGTAGTCATCTGCTGAAAAAACCAAGATAAAGAGAAAATTCTCAAAAGTAACCACGGGGGAAAAAAAGATGTATACAAGGGAAGAAAAGAACAATAGACTTTTCACTGGAAATAAGAGGAGACAATGACATTTCAAAGACAACATCTTTAACAAACTAACACTGTTTTATGTTCATTGTATTAAGGAGTTATGCTTTAAATATAAACTATTAAGATCAACTGTGTTGGAAGTAAAAAAATTAGAAAAAGTTCTGTCTTGCAGTTAGTAAGCATAAAAGCTGATGTAAGTATGTTAATGTCAGAAAGTAGACTTCAAGTAAGGAGCATTAAACAACAACAAAAAACAAAAAAGTAAGCAGTATTACCAGAGATAAACAGGGACGTTTTATTATGATAAAAGTTCAAATTCATCAAGCCAATATAAAAATTCTAAAAATGCTTTTACTTAAAAGCAGCTTCAAAATACATGTCGCAAAAACTGACAGAGAAAAATAAATTCCAGTGAGTTAGAGATTTCACATCTCTTTCTCAGTATGGCTCTAGATAAGAAAAATCAACAAGGATATAGATGATCTGAATGATTGTAATGTAACTGCCCTTCTTGCCAATTGTAGGGGCAAGCATCAGGCTCACCAATTTGCATGGGCTCTTTACTGGTTTAGCAGTTACAGAGACCCATTAGGCAGGTCAGGCAGGGCAGGGGTGGGGGTAGGGGATAGGGTTGGGGGTAGATGGGTGGGGGGCAGGGTTTGGTGGCAGGTAAATTCCCCACCCTTCCCAGGAATCCTCACTCTCTCCTGTGCTCTTTCATGCTCATGCTTGTATGCATTTGCTTATGCCCTCTGTGCCCCTTTAGCTCTCTCCTAGGCCCAGGTGTGCCTAGGACTCTCACATGCTCACACCCAACTAGACCACACAGTC
>PVHY01012153.1:0-24499 GCA_004024945.1 Uropsilus gracilis
AAAGTATGATCATAAAGCTCAGGTGGAAGGCAGCGTGGCAGAGTCCTAGGTCCAAATCCTGGCCCTGACCAGCCTTGAACTTGATGCCCACAGGCCAGCCTCCTAGCCCACCTGAGAACCAGCCTTCTCATCAAAAAAGTGGGGATAACAGAGCCACCTTGGGATTGCAATGAGGAGCGAAGATCATGTACGAAAGTACCCAAGCCATGTGCAGCCCCAGCAAACCCTCAACAAAAGTCAAGCTCTTTTGAGGTGCACCAGGTCCCCTGGAACGGAGCACAGACAAACCATGGTCAGGCAGCTGCCAGAGCAAGTGTGCAGAGTCTGTCCCCAAGAACAGTCCAGGACCTTGCAGAGTCTGTCCCCAAGAACAGCCCAGGACCTTGCAGAGTCTGTCCCCAAGAACAGCCCAGGACCTTGCAGAGTCTGTCCCCAAGAACAGCCCAGGTCCTGGCACGCATCCTGCTGGTCAAGCCGCCCCAAGGCATTGTTCTCTGGAGTCAGTCCTAGGGGTTACAAAGGGCTAGAGGAAACCAAGCTAACCAAGATTGCTTCCTCCTTTCTCTCTCTGTGGGATCTGGTAGGGGGTGTGGTGGCCAGAGCCTCTGAAACCACAGGTTCAGAGCTGATTCAGCTGCTGGGTGGGGAGTCCAGGGTCATAACTTCCCTTCTCCCAGCTTTCAGAGCCTCTCTGGGCAGTCACACACCATCCCAGATGAGCCGAGCTTTCCCCTGGCCCATGCCTCTGCACAGGCTGCTCTCCCTGGCTTAGACCCTGCCTTCCTGCCCCCCACTGTCACCTATCCTGGCCCCCATCCTTTAAGACTCATGCCAAGTACTTTAGAAAGCCCTCCTGATTCCCCCACTGGGTCAAATGAACACACAGCAGAGAAACTCTGCATTTACAGCCCTCATCACCTTGTGTTTCCAGATCTGACTCCTCCACCGGACTGAGTGTTTCTTGAAATCAGAGCTGATACCTCTAACTTCTAACTTAGAGGTGATGGATGCCTGCACCAGCAGTGTGTAAACAGTGCCTGACAAGTGACCAGCTCCTTCCTTCTGTCCTCTACTGGCCACTTACTCTTATGTCTCCACATGGCCCTCTCCACTGTGGTCACATGGCTGTGCAACGACACCAGGGCCTCTGCTTATCCTTGGGCCTGTGTGATTTTCAAAGCACTTGGACTCTTTCTCTCTTTCGCTACTATACACTTCTTACTCAGACACATGGATTTCTGGCTCTGAGAATTGCATGTCCTTGGGCAAGCTGCTGACCCCTCCAAGAGAACCAAGATTCCTTATCTACCATTCACTAATAAGAAATTTGACATTTATGGAGCATCTACTGGAGTTCTGTCTCAGGTACAAGGAATACCAACATGAGTCTAAAACCATTTTGGCCTTTGCAGAGCTCACAGTCCAGGCAGAGACAAGCAATTCAATCCCCAGGATGCTAAATACCAACACTGGAAGGAGAAATAAAGTCATCTGACCCAAGTTGTGAATTCCTGGAAGGCTATCTGGAGGAAGTGACATCTTGGTCAATATGTCAAATCCTTGTTTGGAGGATTAAATGCTATCTCAGCATGTGTGGAAAAAACTGGGCATAGCATTAGGCACACAGTAGTTGCTTAATGAGCGTCAGTTTCTTTTTCCTTTCCCATTCTCTGTAGAAAGAAGCTGAAACTCAGGAGGGGATGACAGACTCAAAATTCTTGGCAAGTTATCAGCAAGGGAGAGTCAGACCTCACCCTCTCATCCTGCTGTCCATTGGTCTGAGAAGCCCTCCTCAGCTGCCCACACAGGTTGGCCTTCTCTTCCATGGTGGCTATCAGCGCCTGGACCATCCGCAACTCCATATAGCTCTCCCGAGACACTTCATAAACACACTTCACTCTGAGTTTGATAAATAAAGGTAATTGTGGGACAATTAGACTCTCTTCTCTTCCAACATCTTAATTGAGCAAGATACATGATTCTTTCTTGCACATCATGTTGCCAGGAGTATCTGAGACGTCTCATCTGGGCCTCTCATGCTCTGCAGGAAGAGCGATGGCTCAGAAGGCTCTGCCGCAACACACCTGGAAGTCAGCAGGCCATTCCCATATGGCCCCTGCCTAATCACTGTGGCTGTCTCCTGTCACATGTTGGCAGGGTCCCCATGTAGATCACGGTCTTGTTACCACCATCATCAATCACATGGTAGTGCTGCCCCTCCCCTCCAACTAAGATTTTAGGAATTTAAAGATCTAAGTTCAAATCCCAGCTTTTACCAGTTTGCTGTGTGTCCTTAGCAAATTGCTTACTGTCTCTGAGTTACACTTGCCCCCACATATGGTGATCATGTTCAACATTGTCAAGCAAGAAAAACCCATGACAACATTTTCTAAACAGCTGGGTAGATATGGCCTGTGTGCCACCTAGTCCCACTGCCAGTCTCCATCCATATAACTGGCAGAGCAAAACTTGAACAGAGAGAGGGAAGGGCAAACTAAAATTGTATAGCCCCTGCTTTTGTTACAGACAGCTCGAGAGCGCACTGTAATTCAGATGCACAAAGGAAAAGCAAATGCAGCTTTCGTGTACTTCTCACAAATGATATCTTCTCATGCTTGAAAGCCCATCCTCTGATGGCGAGAGCCCAGGGGGAAAAAGGAACTCTTAATTGACAAGTTCATTGCTAATTCAGTATGACCCTGTCCCCTTCCAGTTTAATGTGGTCTCTCTGGGGGTTAATCCAGTTGTCTAGAGGTAAATGCTCAGTGTTGCAGGGTTCCCCACTTCCCATGTCTACTTTCAAATATGGCAGCAAGGGTAGAGGTGGGTGGGAGAAGATGCCCAAGCTCCTGGAAGTAGTGGAGTGGGGTTTCCTGCGTAGATCACTCACCTTTCCATGTTACCACCTATTCAGAGTCGCTTTTCCTGCTTCTGAGCTGGTCCCCCAGACCTGGGCCTGAGCCAACCTCCACTGCAGCACCCCCAGGGGCCTTTACTGCCCCTGTCACAGGCATCTCTGTCTGCTGCCTCTTGATCCTGGGGACCCTGGGGACAGGACAGAATTTTGTACTTTCTTCTCACCTCACATAGGTCGTGACCAGTGACGCTAGTCAGCCTCACGTAACCAGACACCTCCCACTAACATGGTGTTTTCACCCCCACACCCCCACCCCCAGCCCACAATGATAAGTGATACTGAGCCAAGGGTCTCACTGCCCAACGTTCATAAAGCCAAAACTATGACGCTGCCATTTTGAAAGAACTTTATTTGCACATCATTTTGAAATGACTTATTTGCACGTCAACAGGCAAGAACACAGAAGGGGAACAGGTCAGTAACAAGGAGCAGGTTAAGGACAAAGAATATAGTTTGGTTGAAATCTACTGGATAGTTACAAAGCAGCCCAGGTGGGAAGAGGTTCCTAATAAATGACCGGATCTTCTGGGAGATAGCCCCTCATTTCTGAATGGTCTGAGTTGCCCCTTTTTCCTGTCTTCTTGGTTCCATGTCAGCAAGTGACACCAGCTCTGTTGCTTTTGTGAAGATAAACTTATAAGACAGTTAATTGGTCAGATGTGGTGGTGTGTGTCTTTCATCCCAGTTTAGGGAGGGAGGCTGAGGCTAGGAATCACTTGAGTTCATGGGTTAGAGACTACTCCAGGCAACATAGGAAGACCTAGTCTCAAAAACTAGTCAGGCATGGTGGTACGTGCCTGTAAACTCAGCTATCTGGGAGGCTGAGGCTGGAGATAACTTGAGTCCGTGGGTTCTGGACTACACTGGGCAACATAGCGAGACCTAGTCTTAAAAAAAAAGACAGCTAACTATGCCCACTGTTCCTTCTAGAAGTGTATCGGTCTAGACTTTCCAGGGGTTCATCCTCACCTAGGCTGACACCCTGAAGGAGTCTCCCTGAGCCCCAGGCCATGTTCTCACCCTCATCACTCCACACCAGAATGGAGTCTCCTCCCCCATGCCTCCCCGTGACAGTAGAGCCCCCACCCCTTTCCTGGCATGGAGGGAATGAGTTCTTCATCTCCTCATCCTCTCACACTTCTCCAGTGATCTCCCAGGCAGCCAGGCCTGACTCTTGATATGCAAAGAGGACTTTGAGGACTTAGAAAGCCTTTCCCCTCTCTCAACAAAGCCTGGCTTTCAAGACATTATCTGGCTAAGGACTGCAGGATCCTATTCAGTTAAAAGCTGAACATCAATTCCTTCCTTTTGTACTCTTGAGCCTGGATCCTATTCCTCTCTAAGACCCTGATGCCTCTGGCTGAAAAGGCAGACAGCCACATCAAAGCTCTGAAGAAAGGCACAGGTACATTCAGAAAAGCTATCATTCCTGTTACACCAGACTCCCTGGATGTCAGCGTGAAAAGAGTTCGGGAGCCTGCTTGCCCCCTTAGCTTCCCCCACGCTCTCTAGAGATCCAGAGCCAGCCAACACTGCCTTGGTCCACACAGCAAGGCCATGCAGGGGATATTGGAAACCAGGCCCCAACTCTAAGTGCTTCCCACTCTCACTGGCTCCGGTTGGAGGAAGGAAAAGCACTTTCATCTCCAGGGCGTCCTGTGGCTGAGCACCCCTGAGCTGCCCCCCAAGGCAGGAGATGTGTCTACTCTGCTCCCCAGGGCATCCCCCCCTACCCCCCCACCCCCCTGCTCTGGGTCTAGAACATGTGGATGTAGGCCGGGCACTGTGGCTCGTGCCTGTAAGCTTCAGCCTATGAAGCAGCCGGGGCTGAGGATCGCGGTTCAAGTCCCGCCTGGGGCCTGTAGCGAGACCTAGTTCCAAAAAAATAGCCGGGTGTGGTGGTGTGTGCCTGTCATCCCAGCTGCCTGGGAAGCTGAGGCTGGGGATCCCTTGAGTCCATGGTACCCCGGGCAACGAGAGCTTGTGGTTCCATGGGCAAAAATAGCTAGACTCAGTCTCAAAAAAAAAAAAGAAAAAACAATAGAACATGTGGATGGGGCCCTCTTGCCCGTGCCACATGGCACCCTCGTTTTCATCTGTCTGGCGTGAGCCTCCATCCAGGTACACCTGTGGCTCACCTGGCTATCCATCTACACCCACCTTCATGGGTTGCTCACTTCCTGAAGCGAGGCTGAACTTTCCTCCAGTCCTTCCCCTTCCCCAAGGTGCTTTGGGGTGTCTATGTACCTACTCCCACTGCCTCAGCCAGAGTCAGCCATCACCTCTGAGCCTCACTCTCCCACCTTTAAATGTGAATTCAAGCCAGGCATGGTGGTATGTGCCTGTAATCCAAGCACTGGGAGGCAAGAGGCCTGGGATCTCTTGAGTTCACGGGTTCGAGACTATCTGAGCAACATAGTGAGGCCTGATCTCAAAAAAACAGCCAAGCGTGGTGGCCAGTGCCTGTAATTCCACCAGGCACCTAGGAGGGTGAGACTGGGGACCGCTTGAGTTCATGGAATCAGGACTACCCTGGGCAACATAGGGAGACCTAGTCTCAAAAAATAAATAAATAAATAAATGTGAATTCAAAATGGTGCACAGTAGAAAAACAGAATTGCTCTTTCAGGCAAAGGGCTGCCTGAAAAATTGAGATCTTATCTATTTAAGTGCAAAGACATCAATCTCGTAGCCCTGCACAGCGGCTCGTGCCTGTAAGCTTCAGCCTATGAAGCGGCTGGGGCTAGGGATTGCGGTTAGAATCCCACTCAGAGCAACACGGTGAGACCTAGTCCCAAAAAATAGCTGGGCGTGGTGGCCTGCGCCTGTAATCCCAGCTACCTGGGAAGCTGAGGCTGGGGATGGCTTGAGTCTGTGGTACCCTGGGCAACATAAGCCTGCAGTTCCACAGGCAAAAACAGCGAGATCTAGTCTCAAAAAAAAAAAAAAAAAAGACATCAAGCTCATCTCTTGATGCACGTATTGTACACTGCTCCTGTGCCAGCCTCTTGTCTGGGTTCTTGGCAGGAGAAAGAGGACTGGAGAAGAGCTCAAATCCCATGCCAGTGAAGCATGAGTCCCCTTCGGACACTTTTCTGAAAACCCTGCCCTGTGGGTCTCCTTGGACCTCATGGGTTGGCCTGGACCACGGGGCGTCTCAGTACAAGAGAAGACGGGAAAATCTGTTTTCACTGCCTGCACCAGGAAGAGAGCCTGGGCCCCGCGATGCAGATGACAAGGGAGTGGTGGGCCACCACAGTCCCAGCCTGCTGCCGATGTGTGTGGTCTGGGACACGCTCCTGTCCCCCAGGCCTCAGTTTCTCCTCTCCAGGAGTCGGAGGACTCGATGCAGCCCCAAAGGCCTAGGCGCAAAACCTGACTCTGCTGCCTGCTGGTTGTGTGACCTGGAGCTGATGCTTGACAATCCCCTGCCTCAGTTTCCTCATTTATAAAATGGGGCCAGTCAGGGTGTCACCCCCATGGGCATGACGACTGAATGAGCCGTCGGGGACAGGTGCTGCGCAGAAAATCAGAGCTGAATGTCCATCTCTGAGGCTGCTGCTGCTAAGCCTGGAATCCTGAGTCCCAGGTTCACTTCCAGCTGTGCCTGAGGCTGTGTGACAATGGCCAGCATACCTCCTGACCCTCAGTTTCCGTGCTTGTCAGGTGGAGAGGATAATGCCCCCTCCATCAGCTCTGTCCACATGTTTATGAGCATCTGCTTCATTCCAGGTGCTGTCACCCGCCCTGGTCGGGTGGGTGAGGCTAGCCACCAAAGGACAGGCTATGCCATCCTCCCTGCCCCTGCAGGAACTGCCACAGCCCCTGGCATAAGGCCTTGGCCCTGCAGCCAGCTTGATGGGAATCCCTAGCCCTGGTGGTTGCTAAGCGCGGTCGCTGGAGAGGGCAGGTGCTGGAGGGGTATCACCTGAGTGCGGAAGCAGCTGGGGAGAACTCTTCTCCCATTACCTCCATGTTCTCCAGAACTGCTGTTCTGCCCGGTGGCCTGCAATCCTGCTGTCAGAGGCGTGGGCCCTTTGGGTAGAGATGGGAGCCCTAGGGTAGGGCTGGCTCTGTGCCACTGCTCAGTCACAGGAAAGGGGAGGGGAAGCCCCACAATTCACCCTGGCCCGCCTGGCTGGGGCCAGGGCTCCCGGCCTTCCTTCCTGAGGGCAGCCCTCAGTAGGGTCACAGGAGGCTTCCAGAGTGTGGCTGCAGCACAGGAATGTATGTGTATGTGTGTGTGTGTGTGTGTGTCTGTGTGTGTGTATGTGTGTGCGTATGTGTGTGTAGCTGTGTGCCTGTTTGTGTGTATGTCTGACTGTGTGCCTGAACCTCTCCCTGGGCCTGTGTGGGTACCTGTACTTTGGATGTATCCATCTCGAGGTTACCAAGCTCTAGAGGGAAGTGGTGAACCAGACCCTCCGATCTACACAGTGATGCACAAAATCCCCACAGCAGGCCCCCCAGACACACCACACACGCGCAGTCTCATGGCCACAAAGGGCGTCCCTATGTACCAACACACAAACATAACTACACGTAGAAAGTTGGGCGCAGTGGCACGCGCCTGTAATCCAAGCACTGGGAGGCAAGAGGCTAGGGATCACTTGAGTATGTGGGATCAGGACTACTCGGGCAACATAGTGAGACTAGTCTCAAAAAAAGAAAAGAAAAAACATAACTTCACACTGAGACTATTCAGAGATGTGTGCAGACACCCCACAAGCTAGTGGGACCCTGGAGGCAGGGAGGGGTGACAGCTGAGAGATGGGTCTTTGAAAGACTCCCTGCATAGGGGACCCAGGTCCCTGGGTCCTCACTGGAGCCTGAGTGAGGCAGTAGCACTGGTTAGAGAGAGCAGTCACAGGAGCACAGAGCTGAGAGAGCAGCCAGCTCTGCCAGCCAGGGGAAGTCGGGGAGGGCTTCCCAGAGGAAGTGACCGTGTGCTGCAGAAAGTGGAGCCTGCACCTCCCTGCCCATCCACTGTCACAATTCAGTAAGACACCTTCTAACAATTCAGTAAGACATAGCATCCTGAAGCCAGCTGTGTTTCTGCTGGGCAGAGGAGCAGAAAGGTCATCCCGCCAACATCCATCAACACTTGACCCCCCCACACCTTCCCTGTCCCCGTCGCTATCTGACGTTTCAATGCACATGCCCTCTCCCCTCTGCGTCTGTGGTCACTGTGATGCTGCTGTCCCCGGAAACCCTCTCCTTGGTCTTCCAGTAACAAAAGCTTCTTTCCTTAGGAGCATGACCTCTCCTTTACCCTACGTGGGTGGCACAATCCCAGGACCCCAAGCCCTTGGCACCAGCCTGGACAAGAAGTCCAAGCCACCCAGCATAGGGCCCCAGGTCCCTGACCCCAGTGGTTGACCACAGGTGCACCAGTGAGCCCTGCCCAGTGGGTCTCCTCTGGGATTCATGCATTGCAACTGGACGAGAGGCTCTCAGTCTCTTGCCTTGCGAACTGAAAAGTGACCCCCAAGCTGCCTGTGCCAGGTCCACTTCCTGCCCCCAGTGTGGAGAGAGGCTTCCTGGCTGGGAGGTGATGAGCCCAACAGAGAGAGGCAGAGCAAAGAGCGGGAACACCCACCAGTGCTGGACTCTCCTCAGGGGCACCTGAGCTGGCACTATCCCATCCTGCCCAGGAATGCCAGCCAACAACGTCCCTTGGTCCCTCCATCACCATCTCTCATGGAAGTTCCTGTACCCACCATGGTCACTGCCCCACCCACTCTCACTCCTGTCTCCTACTCTCAGCACTGCATTACCCATACTCCCCAGAAAGAGCTGCCCTAGAACTCCAGAGACAGTGGAAAGCCAGGCTCCACAGGAACCATCTCCAGACCTGGGGGAGGTGGGGAACAACCTGGCCCCTTCTGCGAGCAGAAATGCACAAAGCAGGCCTGCTCTGCTCTGCCCACGCTAAGGCATCACCCCCTCTGCTCTTTCTGTCCCCCATTTCACTCCCCTCCAGCCCATCCCCTCCATCTTGCTTCTGCAGCCAGACTTTCCAAAAATGCAAGTCTGATGTCACAGCTTTGCTCGCTGCTCTCCAATGACTTCCTGTACCCTAGGAGATAATAACCTTTAGTGGGACTATTAACTGGGATATAGCTACTAAGGCAGAAATCCCAAATAGCATCATTTAAATAAGAGAGAAGTTTATTTATCCCTCATAGAATACTTCACATATACATCACCAGTGGCTGGTATTCCTCGCATCAGGCGCCCAGATTTATTTCGTCTCATTGCTCCAACATTCCCAGATTATCGCCTGCATTCATGTGCTTGGAGATGAGACTACATTACCTCTGACCAATGGGAAAGGGATGGTAGAGGGGAGGGCAGAGCACCACCCTTTAAGAGAATAATCCTGCTACCGCTTACACTCTGTTCATATCCTGTTGGCCATATTAGCCACATGATACCCAGCTGCTAAGGAAACTGGGAAATGTAGTCTTTCTTCCAAGCAGCCATGTCTTTTTGCCATGGAAGGGAGAGCGGAGCTCTTTACAGTCAACTTTGTTCAGGGATGGCATAGCCTTTGCATGCGTGCCACATCTATCTACTTCCAATTCCCGACCACCCTGCCCCAGCTTGGCATACCGTTTCAGAGTCTACTGATTACATGGTCTTGCATGTAAGCATCCCGCTAGACTGGAAGCAGCTCCAGGGCAGGAGTCACAACTGATTCAATTCTGTGTTCTCTGTCCAACACTAAGTCTGAGATGGCTGAGCATCAGGGAATATAGATGAAAGAAAGAAGGAAGGAAGGAAGGAAGGAAGGAAGGAAGGAAGGAAGGAAGGAAGGAAGGAAGGAAGGAAGGAAGGAAGGAAGGAAGGAGAGAAGAAGGGGAGGTGGAGGGAGGGAAGGAGACAAGGGAGGAGGGAGGGGGAGGTGAAAGAGAGGGGAGGGGAGGGCAAGGGAGGGAGTGGGTGGCATGGAAGGAAGGGGTGGGAGGATGGGGGAAGGAAGGAGGAAAGGAGAGGAGGGAGGGAGGGAGTTGAGGGAGTTGAGAAAGTGGAATGCCCAAATTAGCAGGCTTCAGTTGATGAATGATTGCTGATTGAATGAATGCCTGAACCCCAGGCACCTGTGCTCCCCAGGGATCTCCCCTCCCCCATGCATTCCATGACTCTGCCTGATGCATGCCTCTGTAACTGTCTTGTGTCTCATTTTAAATGTCATTCCAGAGAGTGGTTGTTCCTGACTCACCCTCTATTTCCACACCCCTGTGGCCCCAAGTCCAGGCAAGCCCTCTGGTGGTGACAGGCACGTTGCCTGTCCCCCAGGCCCTGTCCTCCTGTCATTAAATAACATGCCTGCACTGACCACCAAGGAGACAAAGGCTGCACCAGGCATCTGGCCTCTCATGTGGGGCCAGGGCCTGAGTGTTGGCAGGTCGTGAGGGCTAAGTGAGAGGCGCTGACCTCTCAGAGGGTAACTAGAGGGGCCCATGCTGGGTTCCTACCTTGGACAGTCAGGATCAGGATCATGTTTGTGGCATAAGTGGGGTGGGAGGGAAAGGGGAGCTGGGTGTGGTCTTAGGTCTGCCTGGCAGGTGGTCCTAAGAGTTTGTACCCACAGAGGCTGGTGAAGGATGAGGTTACAGAGTCCTGTGTCAATCTGCTCCACAGAGAATAACAGAGTATTTAGGAACACCCACCTTTGTCTTGCCCATTGGAGGCAGAAGACACCGTGACCTGCATAGGAAATTGGTCAACTACCCTGTGCCTCAGTTTCCCCACTGAAGAGAGAGCTAATAGCAGTACCTCCCTGCACTGTGGCTGCAGGGTTAATACAGCACAGGGCCCATCCAGGGCTTGCTCCGCCATGAATGTTCACAGATAACATTAAGGGACAGAGGGCCGGGCATGGTGGCGCATGCCTGTAAGCGGCAGCCTAGGAAGCCACAGCTGGGGCCAGGGATCACGGTTCGAGTCCTGCCAGGGGTACATAGGGAGATCTAGTCCCCAAAAAATATAGCTGGGCATGATGGCGCGCGCCTGTAATCCCAGCTACCTGGGAAGCTGAGGCTGGGTATTGCTTAAGTCTGTGGTACCCCGGGCAACAAGAGCCTGCGGTTCCACAGGTAAAAATAGTGAAACCTAGTCTCAAAAAAAAAAACCAAAAAATCATTACGGGACAGAAAATCCATGTGCTCTGGCTCAGGAAGGCTTGTGGGCCCCAAACCCCCCCCCCCTCACAAGCCTCCATTTCCCCATGTGTAAAGTGGAGCTGGCAAGCTCGGCTCAGGGGCCTGGAGAGATGCAGTGAGACCAGAATGGAGCCGACTCCGTGTCACTCCTGGCACCAGGAATCCCCTCCTTCCTCCCAAGACAGAGGCAAGAGGGGCAGGGCAGAGAAAGCCCGTCTGCTGCCTGGCTTGGGCATGAGGCCTTGTGAATAATCTCGTTAATGGTAATCATCACCCTGATGCTTGTTAATATAATAACACTGGGCTCCCAGCCGCTGCTTGGCTCCCGAGTTTCCTCCTCAGCGTCTCTCATCTCTTCCCGGCGGGGGGTTCCGTAAACACTCATTACACTCCAGTCCCCAGGGAGGCTGCCAGGAGCAGCAGCTATTCCAGGCACACAGCACAGCGCAGGGCTGCAGGCTCTGCTTTTAATCAGCATCATCATGCACACTCAAGCAGACACACGTGCACACCCGGGCTCGCACACCAAGCGGAGCGGCACTGCCCATGCTCCTGCCTGGCCACTGGTAATCACCGCTCACCATGACTGAGCCCTGCCTTGCGAGCGATAGCGGACACTTAATAAGCACACTCTTCCTGCCGGCACTTGTGCTAAGTGCGCCACTTACAGCGACCCACTCAACCCAAATGGGTGTGCCACAGTGCCTGTTTCACAGCTGAGGAAACTGAGGCACCCGAAGATTACAAAATGTGCCCCCAAACCCCAACCTACCTAGTGGCAGAGCCAGGACCTGGATGCAAGGAGACACCATCACACCTCCTCAAGGAACATTAGCTCATTCAATCCTCATGGCCATTCTGGGACCTCATTCTCGCTTATTCTCCCTGGAGATGGGCCCAGAGCAGTGATGTCATTTGCCTTGGAAAACAAAGCTGAGACCTGAGACCCAGAGCAGAAGCAAGCGGGGGAAGGCCATTCCTCTTTAAGTGTGGAGAGATGGGGACCAGGCATGGTGGCGCGTGCCTTTAATCGCAGTCTATGAAGTAAGGCCGAGACTGGGAATCGCTTGAGTCTGCAGGTTCAAGACCTGCCTGGGGCAACATAACAAGACCTTGTCTCAGAAAATAGCTGGGCGTGGTGGTGCGCGCCTGTAATCCCAGCTACCTGGGAAGCTGAGGCTGGGGATTGTTTGAGTACCCTGAGCAATGTGAGCCTGCGGTTTCCTGGGCAAAATAGCGAGACTTAGTCTCAAAAAATTAAAAATTAAAAAAAAATGAGTAAATAGATAAATGTGGAGAGACGGACCCAGAGAGACTCAGTCACTGGCCCAAGACCACACAGGGAGAGGTGTGGAGAGCCAGGGCTATAAAGGTCCGAGTCCTGGGCGCCCTCTTCCCCAGGTCCCCTCCCTCTGGCTCAGAGGCCTGAATTCACACAGGCCCACCTGGCTCAGCCTCAAGGGGGCTCAGGATCAGAGGCTCACACCCACCTGGGGTGAGCTCCAGGCCACAGCAAGGCTGAGCCTCCGCTTCCTAGCTGTTTCCCTGGGTGAGTCACGGGAAATCTGGACCTGCAACCCCTTAAAATCAGATAGCAGCTGGCACTTGGGCCTCATGTACCGTGTTCCAGGACTGTTGCGTACAGCTCATTTTATCCTCACAGACACCCTAAGCGCAAGATATGACTGAAGGTTATGCTTTTTAGAATTCTGGTTTTGTTTTTTTTGAGACTAGGTCTCACTATGTTGCCCAGGGTAGTCCAGATCCCAAGGACTCAAGTGATCCCCAGCCCCAGTCTCCCAGGTAGCTGGGATTACAGGCGCCCACCACCACACCCATCTGGCTTTTTCAAGACCAGATCTCACTATGTTGCCTGGGGTGGTCTCAAACTGTGAACTCAAGGGACCCCTGTCCTCTTGCCTCCCAGCACTTAGATTACAGATGCACACCACCATGCCCGGCAGAATTCTGTTGTTCTATAGGGTTCTCCAGTTCCTTTTTTTTTTTTTTTTCTGAGAATAGGTCTTGCTATTTTTGCCCATGGAACCATAGGTAAACATTGCCCGGGGTACCATGGACTTAAGCAATCCCAGCCTCAGCTTCCCAGGTAGCTGGGATTATAGGCACACACCACCACGCCCAGCTATATTTTTTTGGAACTAAGTCTCGCTACGTGGCCCCGGCAGGACTTGAACCGCGGTCCCTAGTCCCAGCTGCAGCTTTCTAGGCTGCCGCTTACAGGCACGCACCACCATGCCCGGCCCAGGTTCTGCAATTCCTACAGGGTCTGTTCTAAAAGATTCAAGCATCTTAAAATGATCCCATGACTCTGAGATTCTCAGGTGCTAGTGGGTTTTGTGTATGATGCTGCTAAATCATTTCATGACTTAGTGATTCATTGTGTCTCAAGAGCAAGAGGCAATTTGTCAACTCTTGGTCAGTCTTGAAGGCCACCGTGTCCGCCCCCTGCTCTTGCCCATCTCACCCCCCTCAGCTATGACATCAGGGCCAGCTGAGGCAGAACAACCTGTCTCTATGGGGTGGCCAAAACCTAAGCAGGAACCGAGGAGGCTGCTGCAGTGCTTGCCGGACCCTTGCACACAAAGGGCCCCCATGGACACACCCCCGCAGCCCTGGCTCAGCCTCACACACAATGGAAGGACCTTTCGAGGCTGCAGTCCACCCCCTCCCTCAGTCACCAACACCCAGAAATACAGCTGAGCTCAGTCCCAGAGCAGGCCTCCCTCCACACTCCCACCCCTCAGTTCTGAAGGGCCCCAGCAAGGGGGAAGGGAGAAGGAAAGACAGGCGGACATCTCTATTCTCTCAGCCTCCAATCACTCTGACCTCTCCACCCTTGCTCTGGGTAGCCCCTGCCCAGCTGACCCTCTCTCCATGAGACTCCCAACGGCCAACACAAGCCCTGCCTCCCTGAAGAGAAGCCCTTTTTGTCTGGTTGCTCTCACCCTCACTGACTTCCTCCTTCTCCAGAGCTGAGTCGTGTGACACTGGACAACATTTGAGGTTCCAGAGCCTCCTGCCTCTCCAGCCGATCCTCCCTGCTACTGCCAGTGTGGTCTTGGAGCAGCAAGGATGTGACCATGTCATCCTCTCTTTTTTTTTTTTAAGACTAGGTCTCACTACATTGCCTGGGGTAGTCCCACTCCCGCGGACTCAAGCAATCCCCAGCCTCAGCTTCCCAGGTAGCTGGGATAACAGGTGCCACCACCATGCCCGGCTGGTTTTTCGAGAACCAGGTGTTGCTATGTTGCCCGAGGTAGTCTCAAACTGTGAACTCAAGTGATCCCTGGCCTCTTGCCTCCCAGTGCTTGGATTATAGGCATGCGCCACCACACCCGGCCATGTCACTCTCTTTGTACAAGCCTTTGCCCTCAAACATGGCACCCAAGGCCATTGCCACTCTGGTCCCATTCTTCTGTCTGGCTTCACTTCCTGCCTCAATGCCACATGCTAAGGTTTGATCAGGTGGGGTGAGGATCTACCTTCTCAAAGGCAACCTGGCAACCCTCTGAGACTGGAGCAGCTGGGCCGCTGCCTTGACGCCAAGAGACAGACACTAAGGGTCTCCTCCACTTCATTCTATATGCGCGCACACTGCCACCAGGGAGCCCACTGGGTTTGCAGCCTCAGCTTGTACTTTAGTACCATGGACAGCACCTGGGGGGGGGCGCTGGGCACCAGGTGCCACTAAACTCCACCTGACAGCAGGTGTCCTGGGGCAGGCATGGCTTTCACACAGCTCATTTGTTAAGCACTGGTTTCGTGCCCCAGCCCTGACAGATGTCATGGGAAATGCCAAAGGGAGAGACTTCCTGCCCCCAAGGAACTTACAGTGCAGCTGAGAATGGTTGCCCTGCCACCTACCTCCTGGCAGGCTGCCAGAGCCACATGGACAAACAGCACACTTAGGGAGTGACCATATGACTCTCTGAGAAGTCCAGCATCACCCCTCACCATTGGCACATAAACGCCAAGCTATTTAATACGATGTTCAAGGCCCAGCTTCTCTCCTGGCCCACCATCAACAATGATGCTCCCCCATCAACCCAACACTCCTGCCTCACTTACTTCTAGCCATTCCCACACATGCCAGGTGCGTCCCTATCCTGCCTTTCCCCTCACTGAGAGTTTCTTCTATCATGGAGAGCTCCTGCAGAGTCTCAAAACTCAAAATGTCCTCCCCCTGGAAGCCCCATTTATGGTGCTCCTGGCTCCATAGGCCCAGAGGTTATGTCCATTCCTCCATCTCCCAGCATCACTGACCCACCTAACCCACACCAGACAGAAGCTCAATCTGTGCAGGTTAGAACAGGAGTGACCATCATCAGTGCACAGAGAGACTGTGGTTGATAAACCGCAATGCATGACACTCAAGGGACTTGAAGGGATTCACTTAGAAGCCTAAAGATAGCACGTGACTGTAATCCAAAGGCAGAGAGACCAGGGATTGCTTGAGTTCGTATGTTTGAGACTACCCTGGGCAACATAATGAGACCTGGTCTCGAAAAAAAGTAGCTGGGCGTGGTGGCAGATGCCTGTAATCCCAGCTACCTGGGAGGCTGAGGCTAGGGATCGCTTGAGTCCGTGGGATTGGGACTACCTCAGGTAACCTAGTATCAAAAAGATTTTTTTAAAGCCTAAAACTCACATCAAAGCTGAGCTTGTCATGTTACTTTACCATTCTAGGAACCATGCGCCTTATCTGGGAAAGAGACCATTATTTATTCTATTGTCCACATGTGCAATAATTGCTAGAATATGGTTACATAGCATATAGCCTCACATGGATCTGACAGATGTGCTGAAGCTCAGCCCTGTCCCTTCCATCCCCAAGCCCCTGCCCTCTCCTTACAACCTGCAATGGCCAGTAAGAATCTATTTCAGCACTTTCAGCAAGACCTAATCAAAGTCTACACTTGACCCAAGCTTGAAGATGGGGGGTGGGGGTAGGAATCAGACTAAACGTCCTTCCAAGTGGGAGGACTCCCCAGTCAGCCTCCCTCCAGGACAGACATGGACAGCAAGCCAGACTGGAGTCCCCGAGATGAGTGTGGTGACCACGACTGCTTGCCAGGGAAGGGCCATTTCTGTGACCGTCTGGCAAGAGGCATAACGGCTGGAGGAGGGCAGCTGAGGCTGTGTCCCTTATCACAGTTCATGAGAATTATTTCATCAGAAGCAGTCACGAGAAGGGCCCCATAAGAAGGGGTAGAGGAGGGCTCCATGAAGGTGCTGACCACCTGAAGGTGACATGAAGCTGGGGAGGACATTAAGGACGAGATGGGAGTTCTGGGCTTGGAGTCAAAATACCCAGCTCTGCATGTACTGGGGCAGAGAGGGGACCCAGGACAAGTCCCCTGCTCCCTGTGAATCAATTTCATTTTTGTAAACATTGCATTATGAAGAATTTAAACATTTACTTAGAATCATCTAATGATACTCAGCTTCAACAGTTATCAATTCAGTTCCATCTTATTTCCTCTGTTCTTCCACCCCCCCTCCCATATTTTTTTTTTTTTTGAGACTAGGTCTCGCTATGTTGCCCGGGGTAGTCCCAATCCCACAGGCTCAAGAGATCCCCAGTCTCAGCCTCCCAGGTAGCTGGGATTACAGGTACCCGCCATGACACCCGGCTGCTTTTTCGAGTCAGGTCTCGTTATGTTGCCTGGGGTAGTCTTAAACCCACGAACTCAAGCGACTCCTGTCCTCTTGCCTCCCAGCACTTGGATTATAGGTGTGCACCACCACGCCCAGTTCTCCCATTATTAAGTCAATTCCAGACATCCTATCACTTCATCCACAAATATTTCCAGTAGTAGAGAGGTGAGGACCCTTTCCGAAAAGTGTATGTCTGGGGACACTGTAACATCCAAGAATATTGACAGTGACTCCTGTATAACAAATATTCACTCCATAGTCAAACTTCCACTTGTCTCAAAATGAGTCTGAATTTGTCTGCATCAAGTACCCACACTGCTAAGTTCACATGTCTTGTATCTATCCCTTCTCCATCTTTTTCCTTCCTTATAATTTATTAATTGAAAAACCCAGTGTGGATTTTGTTCATGAATTCAATGCCCTCATCTGTCAAGTGGGGGGGGGCATCATTCTCCCCAAGAATTAAATGCCATTAATATTTATGGATGGGCGCTAACCATTGGGAGGCAGCTCACAAATGCCACATGTTTATATACCTTTATAGTCTCTCCAGTCCCTGCAGCTTCTGGTTCCTGATGAGGCTGCTGAGGTTCGGAGCAGCAGTACATGCACAGCAGGATGAGGAGACAGTAGGCAAAGGTGGAAGAACACTGGTTTCAGGTCCAGACTCAGCTGCCATGGTACCCACCTCCAGTCTGGGCCTGGGCAGGTACCCTGACATTCAGTTTCTTCATTTGTAACCACCAACCAGAAGGGGGGACCTGCATGAGGCTCAGATGAGACCACATGACAAGAGCCCCTATCTGCATCCTCCCCCGTCTCCTTTCACCCTGTCTGGGTAACCTGGACCCCCAGTCTGCTTGAAGCCCACCCTCAGGCTGGCACAGAAGGGGTGGGCGGCCTTGCAGAAGCTGAGCACACTGTTCCGGGGGCAGCTGGGGCAGGCGGCTGTGACTTCTTCGGCTGCAGGAAACAATTAGCTATTCTTCCTCCTTCCCCTGTTCTGTTGTTCATCGCTTGGCCAAAGGGCCCAGGGAGAAAGGCACTGGCTGCCAGGAGTGCCCAGTCCATCTGTGCAGCCCAAATATGCAAGCTTTGGTCCTGCCACTAAGTCAGAGTTCACATCAGAGTTGACACCCATGCTTCCATGTTTACCAGAATCTGCCATTCTTTCACTCAAGAAGACCATGCTGAGCCCTAGCAACAGAGACAACAGTAACAGTAACCAGCCCCAACCCACACCTGTATCATCCTGTCTATGCCCACCCAGCACCAAGCCCATGCAGGAGCTGGTACCAACTCTGTCCCCCAGTCAAGGAAACCAAACACTGAGAGTGTGAACACCTCACCCAAGGTCACAGTCCAAGTTCAGTGGGAGAAGACTAAAGGCTGACATGACAGAGGAGCGGGGATTCGATATTTGCTCGGCGGCCACATAGGCCACGTTCCATGCTTGTTGCTTGCAATATACAGGCACACCTCATTTTATTGCGTGTCACTTTATTGCACTTCAAAGATATTGCACTTTTTACAAATTGAGGGTTTGTGACAACCCTGCATCCAGTTAAGTGTATCAGAGCCATTTTCCACCAGGTGATTAACAATTCTTAGCAATAAAGTACTTTAAAATTAAGGTATGTACATTGCTTTTGTAGACATGATGCTATTGCACACTTAATAGACTACAGTATAATATCAACATAACTTTTATATGTACTGGGAAACCAAAAAGTTCACGACTCGTTTGATTGGAGATACTGGCTTTATTGCAGTGGTCTGGAACCAAACCCCCAATATCTCTGAGGTGTGCCTGTGGCATCCACTAAATCCTCACGGCAGCCTCGTGTATGAGGAAGCAAAAGGCTCAGAGAGGTAGAGCAAGGCTCCAAGGGCACACAGCTGGGTCTGCTTCCTCCCAGCATCACTCTCCCCCTTCCCCCCACCAAGCTAAGACTAACAGGTGGGTGCACATCCCTAGAAGCCAGAGGAGGCGAAAGGGTATCTGCAGAATGACTGGCTAGCGGAACCCAGTGCAGGGTAGAATTCTCTTCCTGACACTTTCCAGAAAAGGGACACGTCGTGAGCTGGGCCTTGAATGTGGCAAGACACCAAGACAGACCTGGCCCCTGCCTGTCACAGCAACTTCCCAGTGAGCCCAGGCGCAGCAGCTGTCTTCTGATGAGACACAGAGCTCGCCATTGGATCCTGTCTTCTAGCTGGGAGGAGTGAGGTTCAGGGAACATGCAGGGTGAGGGTCCAAGGCCTTGGGCCTGTCCCTGATCTGTGTAGCAGTGAGGGGACCCCTGGTGGGGTGGTGGTGGAGACTGAGGGAAAATCGTCCGTCCCCCCCCAAGACTGCTGTCATGATGCACTCATGCCTCTGGCTATGATGCAGACCCCGTGGAAGCTAAGTGGCCTGCGGGCAGGCACTGGGTCTGTCTTGGTGGCCTTGTAGACCTTAATGGATCCCCAGTCCTGGCAGAGTGGGCGTATGAGAAACTCCAGTGAGAGAGGGGGAAGGGGCGGGACTTCCATCAAGTCCTGAGACCTGAGACTCCAACCCCACCGACGCTGTGTAACCACCAGAGTAGCTGCTAGTGAAATGGAAAGGCTGCAGAAGCCCTTGATGTCACACTCACGCCTCAGGGTTCTCCCATGTGCTCCCCCAGGGGGAAGCTGAGGGCTACAGAAGGGAAACCCTGGACTTTGCAGCTGACTTAAGAGGCTAACAGGCAGAGGGACCATGGACCCCAGAACGTGCCCAGGAGGTGTGCAGCCGGGGCAAGTGTGCTGGGGGGGGGGGCAGGTGTGCCCCCGAGGCCCTGGAGGAGGGTTTTCAGCCTGGAGGCCTGGCTCTTGGTCCTCCCCGTCCTATGACGCCATGATCCTGTCCATCTGCTTCTGGACCCTGGACCTTCTGGGTTCCGTTCTGTTCTGACACCAGCACAGGAAGGCCTGTGAGTTGCAGCTGAATGTGCTGGTGGGTGCTCTCCTCAAGCGATCCTTGCCAGACTCCACTCAGGGGGTGGGTGGTGCTGTTGCTCCACTTCACAGGTGAGAAAACTGAGGCTCACGGAGACCAAGTGGCTTCTGCAGAGTCCGAGCTTGGAACGGCCTCCTGGGTTTGGCATCAAGCCTATCAGACTCCGAAGCCATCCTGCCCCGGCCCGACTCCAGGACCCTGAGGTCCCCAGATTCTCTTTGTGGCCTGAAACCAGAGTCCTTCCCCCGGGAGTGACCGCAGGGCCCCCAGGCCACCGCTGTGTGAGCCTGCCCAGCCGCAGCCCCACCCGGCCTCACTGCCGTAGGCAGCACGGCTTCCCGGACATGCTCCACGGGCGGCAGCTTTCACCATAACGGCCCCCAGGAGGGGTTGTCGGTCATTTTCCTCCGCTTGGTTCTCAATGTATTTTCAAAGGGAAGGCGGCTGAGCTGGCGCCCCCGTGACCTCCGTGTTTATCGCATACTCTGGCCACAGCGCATCATTTCAGCTGAATTTTATTTCCTCTTATAAATGGGCACAGCACGGGAAGTGTTAAAAAACAAAACAAAACGAACGAACAAACCCCCAAACAGTTCCTTCACAAGGCTGGGACGGGCGAGCGCCCGCCAGGGGCAGGCGCCGCCTCGGTCGCTTTGTCCAGTCTTTTTCCTCCGCTTTTCCGTATTCAACGTTTTGGCCATGAACTCGGGACAGGTGTGGTTAATAAACAGGGTATGAGGAGCGAGGGGGCAGGGAAGGCCGAGGGGAGGGAAGGACCAACGCCCCGCGCCCCAGGCCGGGTTCTCGGAGGGCTCTGTACAGGAGAAAGGACACACGGGGGACACGGTCTTCAGGGGGGCTCTCTGGAGCCGCGCTGCCTACAGGATATTTACATGCATTCGCCACGCCGAGGCCGCTGGGCCCCGCCGTCGGGGTCATCACCCCTTAGGTGGCCACTCCTGACCCAGTCTCGGCGTCTCTGCAAATCTGTACAGTTTGTGGGCTTCTATTTACAGGCAGAGGCCTGAGAAGGCGAGTCCAGGGTGGTGGCTGTCAGGAGAAATGCAGGAGAGCCGAGGAGGTGCTGGCCACACCTGCCCCGAGAGGCAGAGAGGGGTCTGCCCCACTGTGCCCAGGGCCCCAGCCTGGAGGCCTAGACAGGTGACTCTGCCAACCCCAGGGGGGTCTGGCCCGAGCATCCCAGCCACTGCCTGCAGACTGTCCAGCCTAGCCACTGCCCGCAGCCCTGGATACCACCCGTCGCCTCCAGCAACCAAGGCGACCAGCCTTTCAGGAGAGGCACCTCTTCCAGCCCTGTGGAGACAGGGCCCGGGCTCTACCTAGGGGTGGGCGCAGCCTCCAACACCCCACGAGGTTCTTGAGCCACGCAGGCTCCCTCTCCTTTGGAACTGGCCCTGCTCCAGCTCCTTCTAACCACCCTCTCTTGGGCTGCTGCCCGAGTGGGGCCTTCAGGCCTCATCAGGATAAACCCCGGACATCTGTCTACTGCCCAGGGCTCCATGAGCAACATGCCTGGCTCTGCTCGCCATGACACCAACAAGGGGCAGAGCCCCAAGGCCCAAGCCAGCTCTCAGCATGTGAGGCTGGGCCTGCTGGGGCCAGGCCCCGGACCCCGCTCCAGAAGGCCACTCTCAGCCCTCGCCAGCCAGCCGAAACCCCAATCTGTGCTATGCTGGGCCTGCCCCCACTTCGAGCTCCAGTCCCAGGTAGAGGCTGCTGCCATCGCCAGGGTTCCAACCCCAGCCCAGCTCCCAGGGGATGCACAGCCCGTCTCCTCCAAGCTCCCGGTTTCTCAGCCTCGGCCTGCCCAGGCCTTCTCACCAGAGCTGCTGCCCAAGACAGCAGCAGCCCACCAGGGAGGAGGGCAAGGCAAGGCGAGGCTGGGCTTCTGCCTTCTCTGCCCCACAAGCCCCAGCCCTGACCCAAGGGTCACAGGTGAGGCCAACTCCAGCCCAGGGGCCAAGATGCCTCTCCGCACTCCCACCCCACAACAGCTGGGCTGGGACCAACTGGGTCCCTTCAAGCCTCCAGGCCCTGCTGAGGGGAACCCCAGGGTCTGAGAGATGGAGCCCCAGCCTAGAAGCTGGATGGTGGGAAAGACAGGCTGTGGGAGCTCCCACAGCTTGGCCTCAGCGCCTAGACTCCACTCCCCTCCCCCTGCAGTCTATTGTCAGGGAGTCCTGAAAAGGGAACAGAAAAAAAAAAAACCCAGGGTTCCTGACTTTATTGGGGTTGTGGGTGAGGGGTGGGGGTGTGAGCACCAGCCAACTACAACTCCGACTACATCCCTTGGCTCCAAGAGCCCCCAACAAGCACAACCTCCCCCGAAGGAGATTTGTGACCCCCCACACTTAAAATATCTATGGAAGTGGCCCCACTTACAAAGGTAACAAAGAAGGGAGAGGAAGGCTGGGGCCTGAGCACCCCAACCCCACCAGTTCTATTCCCTCAGTCTCAGCCCCAGGCCTGGATGGCGCTTCCAGCAACAGGGCCATCCAGCCACAGCCAAGAGAACCGCCAGGTTGTGTGGCCAAATGAGCGGGCAGGAGTTCCACAGGGAGGGTCCGGAGGACCCCAGGGTGGGGCTGAGGTGGGCCTGGCAAGGCCGATGGGAGGGTACGGAGGGCCCGGCGGCAGGACCCACCCTCACAGGCACTTTGGAGACTTGTGTCCTGGGAGGCAGAGGTGGCCCCCTAGCTCAGAGCAGGAGGGGATGGAGGGGGCCCAGGAGCCAGACCCCATGCCCGCCCACCCAGTCCACTGGTCCCGGGAGACCCAAGCCCCCTCCACGGCCCAGGGCCCAACGCCAGGAACCAGTCTGCCTTTCTCAGCAAGGATCCCAGCTTGGGGCAGGGGACTGGCCCTGACTCAAGCCCTCGGTGGGCTACAGAGGGCAGGAAGCAGGCAGGGGGAAATCAGTGCACAGTGTGCAGTGCCCTGAGGGGGCTTGTGGCATTGCCCCGCCACACCACGCCTGCCTGTCCTCCTTCAGCGTGGGTGGGCTGTGTAGGGGGAGAGTGTGCATCCACGCGGGGTCAGGGCGGACACATGGGGTTGGTGGCAATGCAGTTGGTGAGGGTGTCGTGGTGAGGGACTGACAGTGACCGGGCAACTCGGGACCCAATATGGGCTGATTGTTCCCGCTTGATCCTACTCTCCCCGGTGAGCCTGGAAGCTGGAGACGAGAGTGGTGCAGGGTGTGAGGGGTGGAGAAAGTACAGAAGAGAGGCAGGTCACACCGTCACCCTGGGTGACTATGACTAGTGACTTGCATTATCATTAGCATCGGGGGCATGTGAGCAATAGGTGAGAATAAACATCTTTGGAAGAATGCAAGTGTCTGCACGTGTCTTGATTGGCTGGGTGGTCAAGGCTGGATATGATTTTGTCGTTGCATGCTTCTGCTTTTGTGGGTGGCCTTGGGATGTCGTGAGAAATGGTGGCTATACAGAATCCACTACCAAGAGGGAGGCAGAGCAACCAGCTCCCCCTTACCAGTGGCTGCCAGAGCACCCAGGAAGCCAATTCCTCAGGGGCAGATTGGAAAATGCTGACTGTGCATTGGGTGGGGGTGGGGGCTGGAGAATGTACCCATGACTCTGGTGAGACCAGGACGAAACAGGCTGGTGACAAGGAGAACCATCTCACTCAGGCAGAGAGGAGTCCTGAAGAGGGGCGAGCAGTGTCTTGATGATCCCCAGGGCTGAGCTTGCCAAAAGCTCGTCCCAGAAATCAGCCTGAATGCCTTTGTTCCCAGCAGGAGACCTCAGCCCTGCGGGGGGCCCAGGCTGGGACTTGATCCCTTCTCAAGCCCCACTCCTTTTTCCACCAGCCAATCAGGACCTTACTTCCTCCTGCCCTTCTGATTTGAGATCCTGAAGCCCCAGGCTGCTGGGGCAGGGGGAGTGGGGAGGAGCAAGAGATGAGCTCATAAGGGCACAGCCTGGGCAGACCTTGAGGGTGGGCAGAGATGAACTGGGGCCAGGCTCCCTCTTAGACCCAGTCCCAAGCCAGGGCTGGTGAGGCCGTCCCAGGCGGGGGACTGGGCAGAAGGGTGGTGCTGAGGCTACAGGGAGGCACTGTGGCTCCGCTAGGCATAGAACTCCTCCTGCTTGTCAGGCTTCTGGTACGTGACGCTCGCCTGCTTGGGCTCCTCCAGCGTATAGCTGCCCTCGTCCTTCTTCTTCATGCGGTAGATGAGCAGTGTGACCAGGAAGGCGGCGAAAAGGGCGCCCACCACCCCGCCCACAATCACAGCTGTGGAAGAAGAGGGCAGAGGTCACCATCCAGAGGTGGGTGGGACAAGTTCAGAGCCTAGGCAGAGGCTGGTAAAGAGCCCTGGGGGCAGGGGGCAGGAGTTGGGTGAGGGCTGGGAGTCCTACATCCGAAACTGGAGTTGAAGTTGGAGTCCATTCTACTGCGGCCAGCACTGGCTGCCCCACACAGGCCCTCGCTGCAGCCTGGCTTCCGTCTCACCCCCCAACACAGACTAATTCATCAGATCCCCGTACAGCACAACGAAGGAAATGCCATCTCTGGTCCTCATCAAACACAGGACGTCATGCACCAGAAGATGCTTCTGTGGTTTCTACACCTTTAGAAAAGACTTTTGTCCACCTAACCGTGCCACATCGCAGCTACGGAAAAGCTAACATAATAGGGGTGCTATGTGCAGCGAGAACTGATTATGTGCAAAATGATGAGGGAAAGGGGGTCTGGAGAGAAGGGTCT
>PVHY01012153.1:24599-45554 GCA_004024945.1 Uropsilus gracilis
GGGAGCAGTGTTTGGACCATGAGTCCAGGGGCTGTTCAGGAAAAGTGGGCTTCAGGAGCTGGGATGAAGGGTGAGGAGTAGGTCAAGCCAAAAGATGGGGTCAGAGATTAGAACCCAGGATATGAGGTCTACAAGGGGTCAATGAGAGTGACCAGTAACCAAGGTCACAGTCTGTAGAAAGATCAGAGGGCACTGAGGAAAGTGCTACAAGTGGAATGAAGTTAGGGTCGGTCCTGGGACGGGGAAGATGAGAAGAACAAGAGGGTGGTCCCAAGGGTGAGTTCCCACTTTTCTCTTCCCAGGAAACCCACACCTTGACCTCCCTTCTGGGTTCCTAGAAGGCCAACTGAAGCCTAACCAGCTGCCCCACTTAGGAACCCTTCCAGATGCCCCTGGTCCCAGGTCCCAAGTCTTACCTACAAGCACCTCCTTCCGCTCCAGGATGCTCTTCTGAGGCAGCTGAGCAGCGGAGCTGCCTGAGTCGATGGCGTTGTCAAGAAGGCCAGGGCCTGGGGGGGCTCCCTTGGGCATCATTCCAGGTGGAGGTGAGGGCTTGGCTGCAGCCCCACCCACGGCCACCACCTCGTTGGCTGTGTCTGGCTGTGTGGTTTCTTCCTCTGGCAGCTCGAAGTCCCCGCTGGGCCCTCCACTCACTGGTACCTCTGGCTCATCCCGGAACGTGGTCAGGAAGGACTCCGGAGTTGGGGTCTATAAGGAGAGTGGCATGAGCCCAGGAGCCAGGTGCCAGTCACCCCAGTCACACAAGTCCATGACCACCCCATTCCCCTTGCCCAGTGGGACCGTGGGTCCCCAAGCACTCACATGTGCCAGGGACATTTTGTATATTCTACCTTTTTTTATGGGGGAGGGGGAAGAGTAGGTCTTGCTATGTTGTCCAGGGTACCACAGACTCAAGTAGTTGCCCAGGGTAGTGAATTCAAGTGATCCTCAGCCTCCCAGGTAGCTGGGATTACAGACACACGCCATGGTGCCCGGCTGATTTTTTGAGACCAGGTCTCACTATGTTGCCCAGGGCAGTCTCAAACCCGCAAACTCAAGCCTCTTGCCTCCCAGCGCTTGGACAACAGGCACGTGCCACCACGCCCAGCTGTACATTCTACCTTCAGAACAACCCCAAGAAGGAGGCATGATCACCCCCAATTTATAGAGCATGATGTGGACTCAGAAGCACAAAGTCTCTTGCCCAAGAACACACCACTAGTCGTTAGCAGAAGCAGGACTCAGATTCGGATCATGCAACCTCATACTCCATAATTCTAACCAATACTACACTTCTGTTTTTACCTGACCAGTGCCCGTCCCATCCTGTCTCAGGCCTGTTGCTCCAGGTGACTTATTAATTAACCTGAGGGTTCCTGCTGAGAAGCTATCTGAGGATCACTGGGTGCAGCTGTTATAAACTTGGACCTGGTCCCCGCCCCACCTGGGGCAGATGTGAGTTCCTTAGCCTGGAGGGCATCCAAGAACACAACAGCAGAGAAGGATGTCCCTTGGGGCCAGGTGGCCAGGAACCTAGCTGATGACTGCAAATCTTGATGCCTCCCACCCCATGGAGCAGGACCAGAGCTGGAATCAGGGCAGAGGTATGGGTACCTCGTGGGTGGGCCTGGCCCAGGAAGAGGCTCTGGGCTCTGGGTTCCATCACTGTTTGCCCATCCTGGTGGCCAAGTTCTACAGAAGACCGGGTGGCTCCATCCGCTCAGCAAAGCCAAGAGCAGGGTCTGCTGGGGCTGAGCGAGTAGACCCAAGGGGCTAAGGCTGAGCCAAGCCAGCTCCATGGCCTGAGGGTCCTCCCCTGCAAAGCCCAGCAGCAACAGGGTCCACACCATCATCACTGCCATCATGTCCCCTCCTCAACCAGTGTACCCAGCAGGGACCAGGGGACACCTCCTGTTTGATCCCATCCATCCCTGGCATTCCTGACCTCTTTATCCTCCTCCTATCAATCCCCCCCACCCCCCCACCCCCCAACACACATACCCTGGCCTCTGGAGCCCACTACTGGGTTTGAATCCAGCTTCTAGCTTAACACTGCAGGCTGTGAAGCCTGCAGAAAGTGGCCTCTCAGGAGGGTCAGGAGGGTGACAGTGGTGTCATCGTGGGGTGGGCATGAGGATGAGAGGTTGCGCAGGCACAGGTATGGGGTTTCGCTCTGAGCTGCCAACCAGGGAACACATCTCAAGAGTCACCTCAAGGTCTTCCTCCCCCAGGCCCAGTTCTTACAACAGACCAGGGAAATAGCCACAAAGATGACAACCACAATCCTGAACTTTGCGTCTGCGACTGCCAGCTACTGTTCCAAACACCTGGACAGGTCAGGAAACCAAATCTCACAGCACTATGATTCATCACCTGCCACGTTTCTCCTTTTCACAGAGAACAAAGCAGAGGCAGGAGAAGGATCCTAAAGTCAGGAGGATTAAAAAAGCGGCAGAATTCCAATTGGGGCCGCCCAGCTCGAGTCTGTGGGATTCATCGGAACACAGGCCCCTAACCCTCCCCCCCCCAACTCCTCCTCCAAAGTCAAGTCCCAATTCCCTGAAGGCCTGGCCCTCTCCCATCCCCACCCATTGAGACCTCTGTCCTCATCCCAGAACTCACACCCAGGCTTGGCCTCCAGTCACACACCTCTCCCCAGGCCCCGGCACACCCTCCCTCCCCAGCCCCTGCCTATGGTCCTCTGCTCTCACATCCTTCAGGAACAGTCTCCCAAACTGCTCACCTGAGCCACCTCCGTGGGTCCAGGGGCAGTTGTCCCCAGCGGCAGGGTACTCTTCTCAGGGAGAGCAGGCTCTTCACTGGTAGCTGGTCTGGGAAGGGCCCTTGGCCTGGAGGTAGCTGTGCTCACCAGCTTGGATGTTGGGGCCTCTGTGTCCAAGATAGCCACTGTGGTGGGAGGCGAGGGTGCTGCTGGGGTGGTGGCCCGGGCCGTGGCTGCAGTGGTCAGTGGAAGAGGCAGAAGCCTCCATGTGCCGGTGGTCCTTAGGACAGAGGTGGTAGCCGTGGTAGGGGCTGCCGCAGGGACACTGGGGGCAGCAGTGGCCACTGTGGCGGGCACTGTGGCAGGCACTGTAGCCATGGTCGGGGCGCCTGTGGTCGTGGCAGCAGTGGTAGCCGTGGGAATGGAGATGGTGGTGGCTCTCTGGCTTGGCTCTTCTGCGACCTCTGTCACCACAGGTGGGCTGGTGGCTGGCTCCGGGGTGGGGCTCTCAGAGGGGAGTTCTTCAAATGGGGTGCCCACGGGCTGGATGTCCATGGTGGGCAGCACAGCAGGGGTGGTGGACACTGCCAGGGCCACGTCTGAGTTGAACCGCATGGCTGTTTCAATGCCTGACTCCTGCTCGAAGTCTGAGGGGATGGGGGAAAGGAGAGATCTAGAGAGTTGGGTGACTATGAGGGCTATGAGGATCTTAGGTAAGGGAGGGCCATTAAGATGGGGGGGGACCCTACCCTTCATGTGTTACACCATTTCCCCAGGGCAAAATGAGGCTACCAGGTGCCTAAGGCTGGTGAGTGTTCCTCAACTCCTTCCTGCCTAGCCAAAAAGTCTTATGGCACCACCTCTTGCAGGAAGTCTTCCCTGACTACTCCAGCCCAGTCAGTCTGGAGCTTCTAGCAGGTTGAATCAAACCAAAAACTAAGGTCCTAATGGTTGCAAGTCTTGCTGGATACTGGGATGGAGGAGGGTAGGGAGAGCAAGGCGTGACATTCTAGGAAAAGAGAGCTGGATATAGCCTCCTTTTCTATATAGGGGGACTGTCTGAGCAATCGGTAACTCAAAGCCAGACCAAGTAAGTGAAGGGACTTGGTAAAAAATAGGAGGCAGAAAGAAAAATGTCACACTGAGCTCCCAGTGGCCCAGAAGAGGCAGAGGACGGGTGGAAAAGACTCAGAGGGTCTGGGGTAGAGACCAGACGCATCAGGACTGCATTTTATGAAGGTTTACTTTCAAGGAGCTCAAAGCAGGAGAGGCGCAAGGGGGATAGAGGCAGGGGCTGCCGTTCCATGGCACATAGATCACCAACCATCTCATCACACCCACCGTGTCCCTCCACGGGGCCCCATCTCGACACAAATACCCCCTCTGTATAGCTCAGATCCTGATGGCTCAGCTGAAGCCTTCCAGAGCTGAGAGGGAAATCCACATTCGAATTCAGCACACCTCGCTTGTCTCACACTCTTCCTGGGGCCTTTCCCAAGGCTGGGCCAGCAGCCTCCCCTCTTCCATGACCACCGTCACCCTGCTACTGGCCACAGCAGGACCAGAGGGAACCCTCTGACCCCAACTGAGCCAACTCAATCAAATTGTTGCAGCTAAAGATTCACCACTAAGTGAAGTCACTGCAAAGTGACTGTTATTTCCTCCTTCCCAGCGGTGGTGAGAACCCAAGCTGGGCGACCAAGCTGGGCGACCAAGGGGCACTGTGTTCCCGGCATGGTCAGACGTCTGCAGGGTGGCCCGGGAAGTGTCTGCACCCAGACACAGACAAAGACCACAGGGGCTGAGGCCCTTGAGGTCCCGCTTCTAGCCCAAGGGTGATCTGTCCTTGCGCTGTGGGCCCAGATCCAGCCTGACCTCCCTATGCCTACCGCCCTGCTACACGCCTGGGTTTCTGGTCATCAAAGCCTTGGGTGGGACCCTGGAAGCAGAGGCTTCGGCAAGGGGGAGGGGAGGCACTTACAGCCTGAGCCTGACCCCGAGTAGAGGTCATCCAGTTCATCGTCAGGGAAGGAGTCGTCGTCCCCAGAGCCCTCAAGGTCCACGGGCCTCTCGAAGTTTTCACTGCGCCAGCGCTGAGCCTGGGGAGATTGAATCAGAGACAGGGCTTGGCGTGAGAAGCCATAGGTCTGGACATACCCAGAGGGACAGCAGACAGGCCATAGGCCAAGACAACACAGGGGTCACACAGGTGTGGCTTTCGTGTGGGCAAACAGGCCCAGTCACACAGGGTCCTGGCAGCAGCCCCCCCTCTTCCTTCCCAACAGCCACCACGGAAACCTTGTCACTCCTCCTTCCCCTGATCAAAACCAGTTTAGAGCCAGATGCTGAATTTGCATCCTGGATCCATGCCATCCAGGGCTCCACCCTGCACCCCCCACCAAACAGGTGACTTAGGGCATCACTAAATCACCCCAAGCTTTGGTTTCCTCACTACTGTTAAGCAAACAATCCCCATGACTGGGTGGCAGTGTATGAATGCAGGGTTAAACACACCCAGCACACAGTGGGTCCTCACCACAGCTGCTGCTCCTCATACAGACGTGGAGCACTAAAGGCGGGAGATGGGGGGCACCCCAGGGCACCAGAGAGCACGTGAGGCAATGAAATTCACACTCTGCTTAGGGCGCCTGAAGTCTCACACCTCAAAACCCTGGCAAAGCCGTCAGATAAACATGGGTGTTGGGGAGATCTGGGGTTCTAGGAAGTAACTTGGATGAGTTGGGGGAAGGGACAGAAGAGTGCAGACTCCCCAAAACCAAGACGTCAATCCCCATCCACTACTGTCCTCCCAAAGTGTCCCGTAGTAATCTCAGAGCCAGAAGGCCACCCCCACATAAGCCCTGAGGGTTCCCAGCAGGTCAAGGGGGTGAGAATAGCTTCTCCCGGGATCTAACTCACCAGGCCCAGAAGCCCCCTCTCAGTCAGGGATGGTCAAGAGGTGGCTGGGCTCCGGGTTCAGAGCGCCCCTCTCTAGTGGGGTGAGAGTCAGCACTCACCCCCCAAAAGCAGGAGGCCTGGCCCTGCTCCCAGTCAGACCTGCTTCCCAACTGAGTCCAGCCAGAGTCCCCACCCAAGAACCTTCACGATGATATTAACTGCTGGTGTGATCGGGAGGATGGGCACTTTGTTCTTAAACAGCTGAGACAGAGAAAGGCATCTCAGATACATGGAACAAATAAGCAAAGGCTCCACCGTGAGGAAGTATAGCCTGTGCTCTGGCCGGCCCTGCCTGCCCTCCAGCTTCATCCTGGGTCCCTCAGAACCCCCTCAATCACTTGACTAATAGCCGCCCACCACATCTACCCAAATCCCCATCCCTGGGTTCCTTTCTGTTTCTCAAATAGGTCTGATCTCTCTGCCTCTTTCACTCATGCTGTTCCCTCCACCAAGGATACTGTTCCCTTCCATCCTCTCATCCTCCAAATTTCTGCCAGCGCTCTCCTCCGTGGATCTTCAGAGCTTCCCGTGTTTCTGAATTCACACCCATCATACTGGTGAGCAGCATCTGCTTCGGCATAGCCTTGTGTGTGACTCAGCCTATCCCCTCCCAACTATGCAGGCAGGAGGCCTTTGGCAGGGCAGGTAGTCAGGAAATGTTTATTAAAGAATGGAGCTAGAGGATGTTCCAATTGCCGTGGCAGAGGAGATGCAGGAAGCCTAGAGCTGAGGCTGGGGATGCCCCTGCCCAAGACTTTCAGCATTTGGCTGATGTCTTTATCTTGGAAGCTGCCCATCTTCCATCCCAGGCATCAGGATATGCCGGTAAGAGCTAGACCCAGTGGTTTAGCAGGTGTGAGGTGGAGCCTGAGACCCGTTGCAGGGAGCACTGGAGGAGGTGTGAGCAGAAGGACTGGGTCAGCACTGCCTTCTGGGGCTCAGATAGAGTCAGAGAGAGAGAGTTCCAATCCTAGTTTCCTGCCTCTCAGTTTCAACCACCTGCCCCAGGCCAGCCAGGGTGGGAGGCCAGGGCAGAAAGCCAAAAGATCCATCCAGCCCCCAACCCACCCCTGTTCACACACACTCTCTCTCACTCTCTCTCTCTCTCTCTCTCTCCAAGTAATGAATTAATCAGTATTTACTTGCTACCAGTGAGTCATGGAGAGGAACAATTAGTGTAATTGCTCCTGTGACTAATTGCTAGGTCTTCCTCCATTTTAGACATTCCAGACGCTCAAAGTAGCTATCGTCCAACTTATCCCTGGTCCCACCTCTGCCCCCACTGCCCAAGCGAACAAAGCCCCAGGACCTGCAGTGTGCGAGCTAGCCAGGTCCCCACGTCCTCGCCTCCAGAGCCTGGGTCAGCCAGGCTGGTGGTGCTCAAGAGACCTGCTCGGTCCTTGGGCAGCAGCCTAGATTGAGACACGCAGCTCCCGCTAGGGTCACACAGAAGGCCAGGACAGAACAGGGGCTGGGACACAGGCCCCCACCCCGGGGCAGGGCCCTCTTCAGTGCCTTTCCAGCCCTCTAGGCACCAAGATTAGTGGGAGGCCTTAACTGGGTGGAAGGGTTCTAAGAAGTCTGTGGTCCCGGGGCTCCCCAAACTGTGTACAACATGGTGGGCAGAATAGGAAGTCCTTTCATGATTCCTCAAGCATCAGTGCCACATGCCAATCCCTACCACCCTGCTCCCAGAAAAGCCTGCACAAATCCAAAGACGCCCCCCCCAAAGCCATACAGACCCTTGAAATGACACACCCAGAGACAGAGAGAACACACCCAGCACACACACTCACCTAAAGGCAGCCACAGAGAGACGCCATGTGCCAGCATGCCTTTGGGTGCAAGGCACATGTATGGGGGGCAGGCTTGGGGTAGGGGCATCCTCTGGGTGGGGGCACATGTTGTGCAGTTCTGAGGTTCAGAGACAAGCGAGGAGCTTCTTGTGAACCCATCAGCCTCCACTCAGGTAGCTCTCACCTAGATACTATTCATCCTGCGCTCAGTAGCCATCCACATGACAACCGTTACCATGACGACCATCTTCTCCATGCTAAGGACCAGGAGCTCCAGCTCCCCACAGAGATGGGGGGCAGGAGAGGGAGAGATGAAGGAAGAACAGAGAGAATGACAGGGAGGGGGAGGGCAGAGTGGATAAAGCAGCAGGGACAGAGGAAAGACAGGGGTGCAGAGGGGCACAGGAGGGCACAGGGAGGGGAGCAGAGGGAGGACTCAGTGTGGGAGCAGAGGAGAGGAGGCGAGAGTGGGAGGCAGAGGGAGAGAATTCTCTCACATCTTAATTTAGCCTTATGTGCCTCAGACAAAGCTGGGGAAGGGCCTGAGTGATTTTCCAAACCTCATCCAAGAGAACATGGTTTCCAAATCATAAAGCTGCCCCCAGACAGGTGGACAGAGGGGTGGCCAATAACCCAGTCACCCCAAGCTGGCCCTGGGAAGCTCAGTGGGCACTCCGTGCCTGGACACCTATGACCAGTGGGGGAGGGGATGCCCAATGCCCCCACCCCAGTTATTGACTGCCAGCGCTGGGAAAGCTGGTGACCCAGGGCAATGGGTGCAGGCAGGAACTCTCCAGGGGGCTGGAAGCTGCAGCTTCCAAGGGGACAGAGAGGGCAAAAGAGAGGTGGGGGCAGTGAGGCAGCAGGGAAAGCCTCAGAAGCTACCAATGGACCTAGGAAGACAGTGACAAACTGCCTTTGACCCCCAAATGACCTCCTATTTGCATAATCCATGCATAATTTGCATAATTATTCAAACTAGTTCCTTAAAGGAGAACTGAGTCCAAATGCTCCAGGACCTCTGGCCTCACCCTGACCCAGACCTCGCCCCCACCAGTGCCTGACAGACACCTTGCACGTGCCCAACACACACACTATGATTGACCAGCATCTACATGCACATGCCACACAACCCAGAACACACACAGTCCCATCCTCAAAAACACAGAGCTTCATACACACCACCAGCACAGGCCACACACAGCAGCCAGCCATACTGACCCGCCTGTGTGCCCACCTCCTCCACTCACAGACCTCCAGTCCCAGCCAACACGTCACACTCAGCCTTCACCACAGGCCTGATCACACACACGCTCTCCTAGGGTAATCACATACAACTGCACCCCTCCTCTCATGGAACACACCCCACCCATGGTCCCACCAACCTCAGCAAAATTCCTAACCACAGGGTGGCACAGAGGTACCAGGACACACACGCCTGTGCCCGGAACAAGCACGTGGGCTGAATCGCACACCACTGCACACATTCCCCACCACAGAGGGTGTGTACGCTGATACACACCCTCATAACTTGCCTTTTGTCAGGGTCCATCCCCCACAGCCACCCACAGCCAGAAAGCACAGCCAGAGGGTATGCCCATCGCAGAAGGCCCTGAACCTCCACTCCACCACCAGCCCTAGGGGCAGCATCCCACTGGCAGCTCCCCAGCAGCTGGTGCGGGGGGGTCTGAGCTCCCCAGGGGAGTTGGCTGACATCTTTTAGGGGGTGCGGAGACCTCACTCCCCCTCCCCCGGCGAGGGCTGCCCCAGGTCCGGTGCTGGGTGTACTTAATCTACTGCCCTGTACCTCAGTCACTGTCTCACAGGTGCAGACACTGAGACCTGGGTTTAGAACCAGGATGTGAGCATGGTTCTAGTGCCTAGAACCCCTACTGGAATACTGAGGGCTTCCCCAGTCCATATACTGCCCGCACACAGCACAGGTGAACAGACCACTCCTCCCAGATGCCCACTCCTGCTCCCCCCCAACAAGCAGCCCACATGGCCCCAATTAGGTACCACCACTCCACACACCCGCCTCACTCTGGGCAGCCTATCAGCAGGCCCCTCACACCTGTACCTAGCCCCCTCCTGCACACGGTACCTCTGAGAACACAGCACACACACATATACACAAACACAACACAGAGTCAGCTCTTCCCCACAGCTGACACACCCCTGCCACCTTTCCCCAGTGTGCCCTTGCTAGCACCCCATCTTGAGTTGACCTTGCCCCAAAGAAGTACCTGAGATTCCAAAGCCTGAATGCACCAGGAGACCCAACAGTGAACAGAGGGTGCCCTTAACTTGCCACCTACCAGATCCTCTCCTGTGGGGTTCTACAGGTGGGCTAGGTTCCCACAGCAACTGGATAGTAAGTAAGAGTCCTCCATTTACTTCTACCTCCTCTGCCACCATGGCTCTCCCATTTACTCCAAACGCCAAGGCATCTTCCTACCCCCCAGACTCCTTCCAAGACCAGAAGTCTTGGGCCTCTCAAGCCCACTCCCTTTATGAGCCTTCCCGCAGAAACTTGCAGGAGTGATGAAGCAGCTCCTCCTCTTACTACCCGTCAGACATCAGAGCCCATAGAATCACTTGGCACCTCAGTTTCCCCATCTTAAAAATGGGTACAATGATGATGATGGTGATGATGATGATAATGGTTCATAGGGTTGTTATGAATATCATATTAGAAGATGCCATGGGCTGAAGACAGGACTCAATCCCTGGAGCCAAATAAAGAATCGTAGCCATTTTTGTTAGCTATAAATACGTCGATTATTATTTCTTAAGACTTCAGCTCATTTAAGCCTCTTCATTCTCATGAAGGGAATAGCTTTGGGATGATTCTACTCATGCTGCAAATGAGGCCCAGAGAGGTTAAGTGGTCTTGCCAGGGCCACACAGCAGGAGAACATGCAGAAAGAGAGAGAGAGAGAGAGGCTGGATGGGGGGGCTGGGAGTAGAAAGGGTGAGTTACAGAAACAGACACAGACACACAAATTAGGTCAGCTGGCAGGGGGCCAGGAGCCCAAGCACCCCAGTGCTGCACTAATCACGCTGCAAAAGCTAAGAATAAAATCAAGTGTAATTAATTCTGCCCGCGCTTCCTTCCCCACATTAGCCAGGCTCAAGTTCCACTCTCCAGGAGACCAGAGGCAGTGTGAGCAGGGCTGGGAGCCCAGCTTTAGGTGCAGACAGTCTTGGGATCAAATCCATCTCTGCTGACTTGCTGGGTGATAGTGGGCAGATTACTTGACCTCCCTGGGACTCTAGTTAAGAAAGGACAATAATGGCTGGGCACAGTGGCTCGTGCCTGTAAGCTTCAGCCTATGAAGCGGCTGGGGCTAGAGATCGCAGTTTGAATCCCGCTGGGGGCATGTAGCAAGACCTAGTTTCAAAAAAATAGCTGGGCATGGTGGTGCATGCCTATAATCCCAGCTACCTGGGAAGCTGAGGCTGGGGATTGCTTGAGTCTGTGGTACCCCGGGCAACATGAGCCTGTGGTTCCATGGGCAAAAACAGTGAGACCTAGTCTCAAGAAAATAAAAAAAAAAAGAGGACAATAATGATACATACACCATCGACCAGCTGTGAGAGGCCAGGGGTGGCCCTGCTGCCCACCACAGGCAGTGCCCACCAGCCCCTTGGCATTTCCTAGGTGCATGTTACCTCAGATCATGTTACTCTCAGATCTTACCTAGAGGCTAAACCAGGCTGGGGCAACACCAAGGTCAACTCTTCCTCCTTGCAGGTTTGACATTTTGGCCCAAGGGAGTGAGACTTGACCATCCCACCCTCTGCTGAGGTGTGAGTGATGGACAATTAGAGAATCAGCCCAACATCTAGTCCTTTGCGAGGTACCATGCTCTGTCCAAAGACACACAACTCCTGGGAGCAGGGTGGTCTCAGCAGAACCCCCAGACCCACCCAAGCTCTGTGCCTGCCAGTCCCCAAAAACCCTTCAGTGCTGTGAGAACTCAGCACCCCTCACGCTCACCAGCTCCAACCCGGAGACCCGGAGCATGACCGCAGGAATGTGGGCCCGGGCCAGACTCTGGGCAGCAGGGCAGCCAAGGGGCCGCACAATGGAGCCTGGACCAGGAAAGGGGCTGACTTGGTCGGTCTGGGCCTCCACCCCCTCCCCATGCACAGCTGCCCTGGCTGGGAACCCAGCACCCGCCACCTTCACTGGCTGCTGGGAGTGCGGAGTTGGGGGTGAGGGCTGCATCTGCTGGGGAAGGGGCCAGAAGCCCAATCCAGAGAGCAGAAAGGCCTGGGGTGAAGCAGAGTATGGCAGGGCTGAGCAGGGCCAGGCTGACCTTGACAGGCCACCCCACAGGAAAATTCAGCAAGGCCAGGCACACGCCGTCGCTGAGATATCCTCCTCCAGCCCACACCATGCCTACACACACAAGCCCTTCACCCCCTTCCTCCAAACGCCCCCCTCCAGGTTTTCCACAAGAACACCCAGAGACCTCAGAGAGCAGCATACACCCCTTTGCACCCCCACCATCTTGGCCAAATGCTCTGCCAAGGATATCCTGGCAGCACAGCCCCCCAGCTGCCCCCATCACCTCTCCACCACCTGCTGCTGTGCTCCCACCTTGCTCCCCAGGGCCCCCTTCCCCTGCACCATCCACAGGGCTCCATCCACACCCACCTGCCTCGACCCCCTGGGGGTGTCCAGGCCCCAGAGGCCCAGACAGGCCCTCCCTTCTCCCCACTTGCTGCTCCCTTGGTGAAAGGAACAGCCAGACTGATGCGCTGTGCTCTCTGACTCCGACCCTCTGGGCGTCCAAGAATTCAGCCCTCGGGTCGAAGAATGCCAGGGCACGGCCATTTATGCAGGGGGACGGCGGAATAACTGACATTCCCAGCTACACGGGAGCGCGAGGGAGGCTGGGGCACAGCGTCCCCTGGACTAGCAGGCAGCTCTCAGGAACAGAGCGCTCACCGTCCTGCTGTCTAACCAGGTCACTGAGAGGCACGCATGCCAAACAGGAGTCCTTTATTTCCCTAGTTTCAAAGACTATCCAGGACATGGGGGTTGCACCCGGGCCGTCGGTGGCACAGCCCAGTGGCTATCGGAGCTCCCTGCCCCCCAACACCCAGCTGGCTCTGGCCCCTACACAACTCCCTCCACCTGGTTTTCCTGGTAAACAAAGATTAATACTCACACGTGGGGTTCACGTGTGAAGAGACCCCACATGCCTACACATTTAGTCAGTTAATTGCTCGATAAATGTTGGCTATTAATATAGTATCATTATAATGATAAAAAATAGGTTCCCCCAAAATAGAACTTGATCCCATTCTAATGAACTCACTGCCAAAGTGGATTTCTTCTTTTTTTTTTAAGAGACTAGGTCTCGCTATGTTGCCCGGGGTAATCCCGAACCTATGAACTCAAGTGATTCCTAGCCTCAGCCTCCCAGGTGGCTGGGATTACAGGTGTACCCCACTGCGCCCGGCCCAAAGTGGATTTCTACACACTGAGCTCTGAGGGTTCTCAGAGGCTGTCTCCGGACAGTGCGATTACAGGCAGTTGGTTATTTTTTCTCCGAGACCCATACTGCATTTTCCAAATTTTCTACGATAAGCTCAGAGCTCTTTCATCATTAGAAATAATACATTCTCTCTGAGCCCTCACTTCGCCATTCTCATCCGCGAAGCTCCTTGGCCCTTAATTCTGCTGAGACCCGATTGGACTTCGGAGGAACAGGGGCCAGCGGAAAGGAAATGAACACAAAAGCCTGGGAGGGAGCTGGCAGAGTCTGGCCCCCCAGAGTCTTGCTGCAGACGGGCTAGCCTGGCAGGCCAGCTCTCTCCTGGCACTGCCCCCCAGACGCCTGGCCTGCCTGCCACCTTCTCTCACCAGCACTGTTCCTGGCTGCCTATCCCATGGGAGGGCGGGGGGGCAGGAGGAGGGATGGACATTGTAGACCAAATACCCTACAGCTGCCCATCCTGCCACCTCGCCTGGAGGAAGGATGACAGCCCAACCCTGGGAAGCCAGCCCCCTTCAGAGCAGGTGGCCTCCATCACAGCTCCATCAGCCTCAGCCACCTGCCTCCCTCATCACCCTCGTGGCCACCCTGTCTCACACTGCTCATTTGTTCCTGCCTCAAGCTCATGCCTGAGAGTAGGACCACCCACCGAGGCCCCAGTCCCAGACCCCTTAGCTCCCCATCCTCCAGCTGCCCATGCCCCAAGCCCCTCCCACACTAAAGCCCTTTTGGTTCTGAGAGGGAAGACACTTGAAGATCTTGCACGTGCTGTTCCTGTTTCCTGGAACACCCTTCCCCACATGGGCCCAGCCAGCACCTCCTCAGCTGGCTAGTCGGCACAAGCAGTATTTATTAAGCACCTACCGGGTGCCAGCTGCTATTCTGGACCCTGGGGGTTCCGGTGAGCAGCTGGATAGGTATGTGTCATGAGGCTCAGTCCGCTCAAACAGCCTCCATGTGCCCACCTGGCCCGATGTCAGAAGCCCTTCCAGGGGATGCTACATCCACCATGCTGTCACCTACTGGGGGGAGGGCCACCAAGCACACTCTTATCACTGCATGACTTTCTGTGGGTCTCACTGATGCTGCTCCCCACCCTGGGGGCAGGTACCACTGCCCGCTTCACAGATGAGATGGAGGCTGTGAGCCACCTGGGGGACACAGGAGGATGGTATCCGGACACTGTGCTCAGTGAACCTGGAGAACACAGGTAGAGTGCCAGCCTGTCCAACAGTCACTCACCAGGCAGTTTTCCACAGGAGGTCTGAGTCTTCCTTTCCCTTTACCATGAACAAGGGTTTCAGCTCCCACAGAGAGAATACCCACCATGTGCCAGGCTCTCCAGAGGCACACTGCCTCATTTCTTTTCACAAACACCTTACCAGTGAGAGATAATAATCCCCATTTCACAGAGAGGCAAACTAAAGTTCAGAGAGGCAAAGCAACAGACCCAAAGTCACACAGCAGGTAGGGCATGGTGGCGCATGCCTGTAAGCAACAGGCTAGGAAACCACGGCGGGGACCAAGGATCGCGGTTCGAGTCCCGCTCAGGGCAACGTAGCAAGACCTAGTTCCAAAAAAATAGCTGGGCATGGTGGCGCACACCTGTAATCCCAGCTACCTGGGAAGCTGAGGGTGGGGATCACTTGAGTCTGTGGTACCCCGGGCAACGTGAGCCTGCGGTTCCACAGGCAACAACAGCAAGATCTAGTCTCAAAAAAAAAAAAAAAAAAAAGTCACAGCAACAGGGCCAGTTGGAGTCCACAATTCACTGAATACCAAGGACCATGCTCTTTATGCTGGGAGCATTCCCTGCCTCCAGGCCTCACCAGCCTCCCTCACCAAACGCACTCTGCAGACAGACAGAGGTTGGCTGAATGTCTGGGTAAGTGGAAATGAAGCCATGAAGCATCCCACCACAGGTGGCCTGGCTCAGGTGAACAGCCCCACCCACACCCCTGACTCAGCAGGTACCTCTAAGATTGAGTCCCCAGGCCCTGCAACCATCCCTACCAACAATCCCAGCCGGGCCCACGACTCCGGGGGCCAAAGTCTCTAAGGAGCAACCCAGAGTGGGGCTACGTGTTCCTTTCTATCCTCCCACCTCCAATTAAAAACCCTGGCCACGTCGCTTACAGGGCTCCAGGATGCCCTGCCCTGAGACAGCCGGCCCTGGGGGTACCAGCTGAGTCATACTGAGCAGTCGCAGGGCAGCGAGTGGGTGCTGGCATGTGACACTGTGTCCCAACTCAAAGGTCACCTCCTCAGAGAGACCCTCCCTGACCACCAAATCCACCCACACACCCACTACTGTCAACACCAGCATTAGCTCCAGGGTTAGCAGAGAGCAGCTTGTTTACTTACTTCCTGTCTGTCTGTCTCCCAGCCCATAGTTTCTGGGGGCAGTGACTGGGTGTCCCAGGGCCTGTCCTGAGTTGCCAGGGCTCAGACTATTTCTGGGACAGTGGGGGGACATTCCTCCCACACAATCACTGGGAGGCCTCAGCCAGGACCCTGATCTCTGGCTCAGTCTCCCTAACTGTAAAATCAGGAGGACTCCAACTAAGTCAGGAGGAGGGAGAAATTGAGACCTATTTCAGAGTGGCTTTTGTTTTTTTTCATAAAATGAATATACAAAATACATGCAAAAATATGCAGATCAGCAGGTCCTTTCACCAAGCCTACAATGCCAGCCATTTACAACCAGGCCCGGGCTGGAAGGAAAATAGCACTGACCGTGCCCCTGCGGAGCACCCTTCTCGTGGAGCCAGGTGAAGCAGGTGTCCAGAGACCCCAAGAGGCCAGACAAGTTGTGGGGGTCATAGAGAACTGGGAGGGCCAGGGTGGCATGGCAGGTGGGAGTGGGGAAAGGGCAGCAGGCAGAGGCCCCAGCTGAGGGTGTCTGGTGCCACGACCTGAGGGCCAGCCAGAAGGGCACAGGGATCCTTGGCCTGATCAGTCACCCGAAGCCAGGGAGGGGGCCCAGTACCGCTGGGCTGACCCCTCGTCCTATGCTAGGAAACCGAACTCTGACCCCTGCGGCTGTCCGAGGACACTGCATGGCTGACGATCTCCCCAGAGCCTTCCCAGGTCCACGGCAGCACACACGCTCCGAGCACCCCACTGGGGGTGTGTATGTGTGTGTGTGTCCAAGCTCAGCTGCCTACGGAACTAGGCTGTGGTACCCTCCGGATTGCCAGGCTATGTATAACCAGGAAGAACTCACACGCAGCGGAGATGCGCTTCCTGATCCCAGCCCCAGCGACCCCTCCAGCTCCTGAGCCGCTCCAGTTCAAAGAGAATGAGAAGGAGCCAGAATCAGAGGGCCTATGTCACAGGGCCTCCTCGGGGGTGCCACCACCCCGCTGGGAAGCTAAGGCAAAGCAAGGAATCAGACCAAAAAACTGAGGGCATGACTGGCAGCTTGCAGAGACCTGCCTAAAGACCTCCAAGGCCATCAGCAGCCCCAGGTGACACTGAGGCACGGGAGAAGTCAACAGAAGCCCAAGCACTTACCCTCACCCCCTGAGATCTGAGTGACAGGCAGGGTCTTGCCATGGAAAGAACAGCCTGCTTAGGCCACGCCCATGCACTGGCTCCAAGCAGCTGTGGGAAAGCCTACCTGAGCCTCTGCTTCCTTGCTATCAAGTGGGTGTAACAGCAGCCCCGACCTCAAGGGGCTGGGAGGCGCATGTGAGATGCTCCAAAGATTTTCTCCCCACAGACTGGCCCCCTTAGCCAGGTAACCCTGGGGGAAGCTGCCTGGCCTGAACCTAAAGTCTCCCACCTGCAAATGGAACAAAATGGGAACAGGAGTCCCAAGGACTAATGCACAGGTGCTAGCACAGGGGGAAGCCAGCATGTAGGTTCCTTTCTCTCCCTCTGCTTCTAGGGAACCCTGTGACTCCTGACCACAACCAGTTTCTCCCTTAACAACCTTTATCTCCGGTTGTTCACTAGGCACATTGGGGGCTTAAAGATACTGTCAGCCAATCTTCTAAACAGCTCCTCGAGAGGTAAATTTTCTTCCCAGTTTTGCAGCAAGCACCCTGCCTTGTCAAAAATAGACATTCTATAAATACCCAAGGGATGAATGGATGCAAGAATGAGTGTGATCAGAAAGTCAGAAAATAAAGCTGGGCAAGGTGCCTGTAAGTTTCAGCCTATGAAGCGGCTGGACTAGGGATCATGGTTCGAGTCCCACTCAGGGCAACACAGCAAGACCTAGTCCCAAAAAATACCTGGGCGTGGTGGCACACACCTGTAATCCCAGCTACCTGGGAAGCTGAAGGCTGGGGATTGCTTGAGTTTGTGGTATCCCGGGCAATGTGAGCCTGTGGGCAAAAATAGTGAGACCTAGTCTCAAAAAAAAAATTCAGAAAATGGCATGCCTGTAAGTGGCAGTCTAAGAAGCAGTGGCTGGAACTGGGGATCACAGTTCGAGTCCTGCTTGGGGCAACGTAGTGAGGCCTAGATCCAAAAAAATAGCTGAGTGTGTTGGCATGCGCCTATAATCCCAGCTACCTGGGAAGTTGAGGCTGGGGATCGCTTGAGTCCATGGTACCCCAGGCAACATGAGCCTGCAGATCCACAGGCAAAAATAGTGAGACCTAGTCTCAAAAAAAAAAGGTCAGAAAATAACAATATTGGTGAAGATGTAGTGGGAATGGAAAATGGTGCATCCACTTTGGGAAGCAAAGCAGTTCCTCCAAAGATTAAAAGCTAGAATGAGCCAGTAATTCTCTTCTAAGAGAAATAAAAACACATGCACACACCCCACAAAAACACACACAGAATAGCAATATTATCCATAAAACCCAAAAAGTAGAGACAACATAAAAGACCATCCACTGGTAAATAGATAAATAAAATGTGGTATGTCCATCCAATGGAATATTATTCAACAGAAACAAGTGAAGCACTGATACATCTTAGACTAATATTACCTGAGTCAGTCACAAAAGGCTGCTTATTATATGTCTCTACTTACATGAACTATCCAAATTCATAGCAGCAAAAAGTAAATTAGTGACTGTATAGGGCTTAGAAGTTGGAGAGAAATGAAAGTGATTGGCTAGGGATATAAGGTTTCTTTTGAGGATGATAAAAATGTATAAAAATTGGTGATGGTTATATAACACTGTAAATATATGAAGTGAACTGAATGAATGATATAAACTGGATTATATACTTTAGGTGGGTGAATCATATGGCAAGCAAAATCTCATATGGCAAGTAAAATCTCAATAAAGCTCTTATAAAAATAAAAAAAATAGTGCCAGGCATAGTGGCTTGCCCCTATAATCCAAGCGCCGGGAGGCAAAAGGACAAGGATCACTTGAGTTCGTGGGTTCAAGACTACCCTGGGCAACATAGAAAGACCTGGTCTCGAAAAAGCAGCCAGGTGTCGTCGTGGGCGCTGAAATCCCAGCTACCTGGGAGGCTGAGGTTGGGGATCACTTGAGTACGCGGGATTGGGACTACCCTGGGCAACATAGTGAGACCTAGTCTCAATAAATAAACAAACAAATAAAATAGAAAACAAAAAGAATAAGATCAAGGGTCAGAGAGGGTGAGACACTGGTCTAGGCCCACACAGCAGAACCTGCACTCAAATACTCAGAGAGGAAAGGAGATGTGCCTTATCCCTGCTAACCGCCCCCTCTCAGCTACCCAGCCCCAGGATGACCCAGGTGATGCCAGTTCCCATCTACAGGTCAAACACTGAGTCTGCAGACCACAAGGGGAGGGAGGCCAGCAGAGTACCTGCCTCCTCTAGGCTGGCCAAAGACCACTTTGTCAGGGGGAGCCCCTGGGAGGGAGCAGGTTTGGCTCTGGGTAACTGCTATCTCCACCCCTCCATCCCAGTATCCTCAGATTTAACCCTCAGTGATTCTGCAATGCCCCCACCCAGGCTCTGCCCATGTGGCATGAGGATAAGCCCCTGCCAGGGAAGGGGGAAGTGTGTGTCTGGGGTTCAGCATCTCACATCAAGTACTTCTAGATGAGAAGACAAATCCATCCATCCCCTGCATCCCCACCCCTTCTGCCGAGGGCAGCCTTGAGTCCACACACATCTCCAGAGCCCACCCCTCACCCCTGGCCATCTCCACGTGGTTCCCAGGCACCAGCCTCCGCCCAGCCCAGCTGGCAGCCGTGGAACCCAGGCTGGTTTCCACTCTCCATTCTCTGTGGAGGCCCCTCTGTCCTGAGGGCTGGGTTGAGGCACAGGCTGGCAGCCTCGTCTGACAGATGCTAAGTGCCCCCCCCCACCACTCAGTGCCAGGCTGAGTTAGATAGGAAGCCTGCACCCCTAGTCTGCTGCCTCCAGTCCACCACCTTCCCTATCCCTGGATGTGGCCCCTCATCTGGTCACTGAAAGGTGGGGGGAGGGGAGGGATGGTGGAGTAGGTGGAGGGAGACCTCACAGCACAGACTGCAAAGGGTGCACAGGATCCCGAGGATGCCAAGAACTTCACTCAGTCCCAGCTACAGGCAAAGGGAGGCAGAGAAAGTCCCAGCACCTCTTCTGTCCCCCAGGCCCTGCTGGCCGAGCTTGTTCCGTGTCCGGTCAGTCCCTCCCCAGCCACTGCCAGAGGCACCACCTTCCAGCGAGTCCTCCCCATAGAGCTTGGAGTTCGAACTCCCACTGGGGACTTGGTGTTTTTTTGTTTTTTTGTTTTTTTTTGAGACTAGGTCTCACTATTTTTGCCCGTGAAATCGCAGGCTCTCGTTGCCCAAGTCTCGTTGCACAGACTCAAGCAACCCCCAGCCTCACCTTCCTAGGTAGCTGGGATTACAGGTGCACGCCACCACGCCCAGCTATTTTTTTGGAAGTAGGTCTCACTACCGGCCCCAGGCGGCACTTGAACCGCGATCCTTAGCCCCGGCCGCTTCATAGGCTGAAGCTTACAGGCACGAGCCACCGTGCCCAGCCCCACTGGGGACTTGGGACCCTGGGGCCCAGCCCCACAGCCCAGGGACATGCAAGTCCTCCTTGCCTGCTTGTCACATGGGAGTGACTCCCCTGAATAGACAGGGCTCCAGGTCTCAGCTGCCCAGCACCCAACCCTCTGCAGCAGGCTCAGCAGCAGCCCTGGACTCCGGCCATCAGAGCCCCATGACCAGGACACCGGCATGCTCCACCCGCCCCCAAAAGGAGCTTTGCCAGGGGAACCCCAGTCCCAGGCCAGAGTTGGTCCCAGAGAGATCTGGGTAGAAGTCCCAAGCAGTCCCAGCCGGGAACTGCAGCAGACGGTACCCCAGCAAGAGCCATCACTTGTTCCCCAAACCTCAGAAGAGGGACTGTCACCTCACCTCTGTGGTGACAGGTTCCTCACAGCACTATCCCCACAGTTACAATTGGTCACCAGCATTGGACCCCTAATCTCAACTACCAGGCAGCTTACAGATGACACAGGTACAGTGAGCTGCCCAGTGGGGGAGCGCTGCCCCCCCCCAGGAGGCAGGGTGTTGCAGTCAGAGGTGCTATCCACACCCTCTCTTCCACCACTTAGCAGAGGGCCCCCCCTTAAAGACACACCCCTATCCCAGCCTGAGACGGAGGGAGGTAGGATGGGAAAGGAATGGAATCGGGGGCCTCCAGGCTACCTTGAGAGAGCCTGAGGGAGTGTGGACAGTCAGTCCCCACCATGGCACTTGAGGGACAGTCCCACCTCTGAGCACGGTCACAGGCACCACCCCTCCAGCCAGGAGCATCCTCACCTGGCCTCAAGACCTCAGGCCTCTCCCCAGAAGTGGTACTGAAGCCTCTCAGCACCCTGACCCTGCCGGGACCTGCAGTCGTGCCGTTACTATGGCAAACAAATCATCCTGAAACTTCCAAATTCCCAGCTCCGGGGACACCCCCTCCTGAGACCACTCCCTGCTTCCTCAGCATCACCTGGCCAGGCCCCCAGAGCCCCTTGGGGCACCCGGTGCTGAAGATGCAGACTTGGGGCCCACA